>RJWJ010009790.1:0-48951 GCA_004363605.1 Indri indri | reverse complement strand
CTTTTTCAATTCTACCAAAAAATTACCATAATATTTAAATGAGGGTTTCATCTAATAAAAACAAAGAAATTTCTGGGGGCCTATTTCTCATTTCAAATTATTGCCCATATATTACCACATTGTATTTTGCATCCATTTCTTATTAATCTTCTCAAAAGGGTTCTTTTACTCCACTGTGCTTATTTTTTCACTTCTCATTCATTCTATTCCCTTCAGGGTTTGACTTTCCTATGCTGAAATGACTCTATCTAAGAGCACTCCATCAAAACCGTATCGTATATCACTACCACCAACAACAAATACCAGTTACTTTTACTAGACTTCTCATAAACCTTCAACACAGATAACTACTGATAACCCTCCTTCTTTAAACTTTTTCTTCTCTTGACTTTTGTATTTCAAACATAATCTATTTTTTTCTACTTCTCTTCTCCATACATTTTCTCTTCCCCTATGCACTAGGAACTATAATACTTACACTTCTCAAGTTATTTTTCCTCCCAAGAGAACTCCTCTACACCTAAAGATTCAATTACCACCTATATACAGATGAATCTCCGGTATCCTTCTCGGAGCCAGATACATACCTAGTGAACTTCAGATCCATGCATTTCTGAAGTTTACTTCATTCTTGTTTATACCAAAATATTTCATATAACACACATCCAAAGCTAAATTTATAGTCCTCTAACATTTGTGATTAATTTCTGGTATTGTCTTTCTAAACGAGTGGTACCAAGTTCAACTACTTTTGCAAATACTAAGAGGGGTATAAATAATAATAATAATTAAGTACTTTAATATCACTGGTGCTATATATTTCCCAGATCCAGTAGAAATCTAATCATTTTGGTTGACAGAATTTCCGTCTTTCTATTGATAATCTTTCAGATTAAAATAAAGAAAATTATATCGTACACTTGAGCAATGTCCTTTAGAGAGCCTTCATGCTCTTAGTCACAGACTCAATTACCAGTGTCTCATAAGAGTAATAAATATGATGAAGTGATTTCACTTCATATATCCTATTAATCCATTTCAATTTAGAAAAACACTAGCCTATATCCTATTTACTTAGTTTTAGGATCTAATAAATGTGAACAAATTTGGGGGAGTCCTGTAATAATCTATATAGATTCTTTATTTTTTACATTTTTTCAATGAGACATATGAACAAATATGTGTAATACAAAATCACTGCAGTAAACTAGGGCAGATATTCAATGGCAGGCTTTATTTTTCAAGAAGTTGTTGAGCAAAACTTTGAGCCATGCTGAGTACAAAACCTTTTGTTAAGACTGATTAGGTTACAGATTATAAAATGCCTAATAGTACCCATAAATTGGATCCCTCTCTCTCAGAAGAAAGTGACTAATAATATTTTGTTGCTGAGTTAAACAGAATAAATGTCTAAAAACTTAGCCGGAAGGCTGAGATTTTAATTAGTTTTAAGGTGTTCAGGTTAATGTAAATCAGATTTGCCTTTTCCAGCTAAAGAATCCAGATTGACAGTGGTATTAATTGTCATTAAATCTTGAATAAACACTAATTTATCAGCACTTGCAAGAACCTGACCTGGGAAAAAAATTTTAATTTAGAACTGTATAGTATTTGTGTTAATTATCAAGCTTTTTTGTATTATGTTTATTAGAGATGTGCCCTTTCAAAATTAATCTTTAAATGCTGATAGTCAAGTGAAATTGAAACTGCTTCTTGGCAATAAACAATTACTCTTGCCTTTTTTATATTTCTTTTTTTTTTTTTTCATTTGCCTTTTTAATGACCAAAAACAAGTTTCTTGACAGTGTTACTAAATAAGGCCTTGGCTGCCTGCTCACAAATTAAAATATATTTCAGTTCTCTGAATAAGGAAAACAAAGTGTCCTTTCTAAAATCTCAAATTAAAACTCTTTAATTTTTGATATGCTCACCTGTACTGCACATATAAATTAACTTTTAAAAACATATGCTGTCTAGTGAGCCTTAAAATACAAGACTTTCTTTTTGTTCTTTTTCCCTTCTTTTTTCTCCTTAAAACTTATTTCTCACTTAAACTCTAGATCTACAAATACTAAGACATTCCATCTATTAATTCCTCCAATCTTCGTATAATAGTGAAGGTCCTACCCACGTGACAGATGAGGAAACAAAGAGGCATCGTTATTTGTAATTTTCCCAAGGAAATAAACTTGTCATTGATAATGGTAGCTTTTTAGGATTACTCTATACCATTAAGGTCATGGGTTGCAGAATCAAAACAACTAGATCAAATTACTAGTTCTAATAATTCTTGTGGGGATTCATTGAGATTACATATATATGTAGATAGGTATGTATATATATGTATATATACGTGTGTGTATATATATACATATACATACATACACACACACATATCTATGTAGGTAGTAAAAACAGTGCCTTGCATGTATGCATTAACTGTTTAGTATTTGTGAGCTATTATATCCATTACTTGGTACTAATGCTTAGGTTGTTTCAATTACACCCCCACAGTGAAATGGCCTTTTGAGAGCCCATATCACTTATATTTTAAAACAGATGAGGTATTCTTAGTATTTGAATATGAATTTAACAATTAGTATTGAAAAAATTTTTTATAATTTAGCTTGAGTAGCTGCAAAGGTGTTCCTTCTTTTCCTAAATTAATTATAATGTATAAGGGCTCTAAAGTGTCTTTGTTTTTGCTTGCTGATGTTAAACATACACACACACACACACACACACACGCACATTTCCATGTAGAATCTCAATCTCACATATACGTTTATGTATATGGAAATGTTGAATCTCAAGCCTTTGTACATCCCAATATGATTCCTTATCACAAGTCTCCCTGAGGGGAATATTTTTTTGGGAGGGTGGCGGAATGGGTGAAAGGTAAGAACAGGAGCACAGTTCCCAGCAGAAAGGAGAGTGAGGGAGCCCCAATACCGTGAGAATAAGATTCCAGGTAGATTTCATGAACATGGCAACTTTCATCAGAAGCCTTTTTTTGTTTCAAAATGTTTTTTATTTTATTATGGTATTTAGTGCGTTTCTGATTCTGCCAAAAATTCTGAAGTGATCTGAGGTTCATGCTGACTAGAAATAGGAAAGAGATGATAAGATATTTGAATCTATAAAATAAAATATAGATCTTTATTCATCAAGACTGTTCTATTTGTGTCCATAAATAATAGTACAGATGTTTTCTGAATGAGACGAGAAACCACAGAGCTGAAAAGTCATGCAGTCTCACTTCTGTTTGAAAAAGATAATAATGGTTCCTGGATTGAATTTGGAGTTAGCAAAGTAAGAAGCAGCAAAACCAATAGAAGGCTATTGAAAATATACAGGAAAGAACGAGGCATATTGTGGATATATTTTATGGATAGTGCTCATTGGATTTCCTGTTGGATTCTATACCTGGTATAAGAGAAATAGAAGAGTTGAGGAAAATTCAAGTATTTTGGACTCTGCCAATAGAAGGATAGAGGTTCTTTGCAAATGTTTATATGTTTATTTTTATAAAAAATGGAACACTGCAATAAAAGCAGACTTGAACAGGGTGATTGAAGCATGAAAGGTTAGAATGAGTTCAAGTTGTGGCATATTAATTTGAAATTATCTATTAAATGTTAAAGTCAAAGGTTGAATTACTAGTTATACAAACATAAGTCTGGATTTTAAGATAAATGTCTGGACTGAAGATATATTTTTGAAATCCTCAGCATCTAAATGGTATTTAAAGCTATAGGACAGACTTTAGAAACCAGGAGAGTGAATATCGATAAAGAACAAAATAGCCCCAAACTAAACTGTGTAGTATTTCAACGATAAATGGCTGGAGCTAGGATGATGAGTTTCTGAGGAAAGGAAGAAAGAGCTGCAAACGAGACATAGAGAGAACAGACGGTGTGCTCTTCCTGAAATAAAGGAACAGTTTCTGGATAGATTGTGTGATCGGTGCTGCAGGAAGATGAAGCAGGAAGTAAATTAAAAGTTTACGTTAGATTTTCCAAGTGAAGGTTATTTGTAAGATTGGCAAAGACAGTTTTCTTTTTGAAGTGTTGGAATGGAATTGGTTTGAGCAAGAATGGAAGGTAACGAATCAGAGCCTGATGTCCTTATCTGTAAAATAGAATAATAACAGCAACTACGTCACAGCGTTTTGTAAGAATTAAATTAGATAATTTCCATACATTTTAAAATGCATTGTCAGATACATAGTAAATACTTTTTTAAAAAATGTTTAAATTTTTATTATAAGTACTTTATTTTTAAAAGAGTATTTTAAAATATTAAAGAAAAACAGTAAGAAAGAACTGACATGCTATAATATCTGAATTTTTAAAAATCCAGAAAATTTGTGGTATTAAAATTACCAAATAGTTTGATACAGCCTATTGGAATTTTAAAAGTTGTGCTAAAATTGCTTAGGGAAAAGAGCAGAGATTGAAGTCTTAGAGCAAGGCGTAATAGGAAATGTTTTGTAATGTAGGTGTAGTTAGTGTTTTAGCCTGTTTATCTGGATCAGGGTTGTCTCTAGGAGTTGTCAGAGTCACAGGATTAGCAGAGGCAGTATGACAAATGGGTATTCTTAATTGCATTTGTCTAGATCCCTAAGGGTTAAATCTGAGTGTAAGGGTGAAGTGCTCTGTTTGCCCTAAAACAATGTATTAATGTTTCCCTAGTCTGAGTTTTTCCCCTATATCTCCGTCAGGGGGTTATTCTTTACCTCTGTTTCTAACTTCCATCTCAACAAATCCATAAATTTAATAAAAAAGAAGAAAAACACCCAAATTAAGATTTTGCTCCTCTTAGCACCTTGGAGTGAAAATAAAAAACAGTTCTTGATGTAAAGAGCTTTAATTGTCAGAAGTGGCTGCATCTTAGCAATGATAAGGCTTTTTGTATCCACGAGAGAAACATGTTTCTCAGTTTGAATTCAATCCTGAAATGTATGTAATTATAAAGTAATTGAAAATACATAGCTTCAAGGCCTCCTGCTGTTGGATAATAGATGCGAGATAAGCATGTTCAACTAGACCCTTTGTAATTTCTATGACACTGTTAGAAAAGTAAGAATTATTCTAAAGCCAAAAAAAAAAAAAAATAAGCAGAAAGAGGAGAATCACAATCAGAATGTCCAATATGATTTATTCCTAATATCATCTTGCATTCATTTGCATTTTTATGAGATAGATCTTATATCAATGCATTTTTTCAGCAAACTATTGTTGCCACTCATTCTGCTATATGCCAACATCATAGTGATGAAGAAGTCATAGTCCTTTTCCAGAATAAGCTCACAAACATCAAGGGAGAGAGATGGTTGTGGCAAACTTTACAATGGAATATACCTAATACATACTAAACTAATGAATGAACAGTTTTGGCAGAACAAGGAAGGGTCTTTAAATACACTTAGTAATAAAAAAAATTAAATACGTGCACATACACAGACACTATGAAGAAGATTTTTATAATCAGAATTTGTCTACTGGTTGATTGTACATGGTAAGTCACATAGAGAAATTTCTAATAACTCCTAGCAGTATAAATTGAACACCTTGCTGCATTAACAAGGTATGAAAGAATACAATTGACCCTTGAACAACATGGGGGTTAGAGCCGCCAATCCCTGTGCAGTCCAAAATTTTCATATAACTTTTGACTCCCCCCAAAACTTTACTAATAGCCTACTATTGACCACAAGCCTTTCCAATAGCATGAATAGTTGATTAATACATAATACATGTTATATTTTGTTTTCTTAACAATAAAGTAAGCTAAATAAATTATTATTAAGAATATCATAAGGAATAGAAAATATATTTACCATTCATTAATTGAAAGTGAATCGTCATAAAGATTTTTATCCTGATGTCTTCCCATTGAGCAGATTGAGGAGGAGAAGGAGGAGGGGTTGGTCTTGCTGTCTCTTCTACAGAGGTAGAAGAAAATCTGTGTGTAAGTGGATCCACACAGTTCAAACTCATGTTGTTCAAGAGTCAATTGTAATTTATTCAGATAGATAGGTATGTGTTTCCTCCTCTAAGTTCAAGTATAATATTTATTTAAGTGGATTTACAAGTAAAATCAAAGTGATGGAGATTAAACAGCTCATAGTTAAATACACTTCATTAGACAGTGATTGTTTAACGATATTATTTTTCATCATTTCCATCTCTTATTCAGACAAAATATTATAAGAATAGTGAAGTGTTTGGGGCATTTATTTTGTCTCTTACGCAGTTACTAATTCTTAAGCTATAATATTTATGCCAGATTTTTTTTTTTAGTCCTGCTCATTCCAATCAATTGCCCCTGACAGAATTTTATTTAGTTTTTGAGTAGCTAGAATAGGAAACAGATACATATACATATATGGCTATTCAGCGAAAATTCTCCTCGGTCCACTCTACATTTTCTGCCTCTGCCATCCCTGAGACAGCAAGACCAACCCCTCCTCTTCCTCCTCCTCCTCCTCAGCCTACTCAATGTGAAGCCGATGAGGATGAAGGCCTTTATGATGATCCACTTCCACTTAATCAATAGTAAGTACATCTTCTCTTCTTTATGATCTTCTTAATAACATGTTCTTTTCATTAGTTTACTTTATTGTTAAGAATACAGTATATAATACATATAACAATGCAGTTCCCAACCCCCAGGCCACAGCCCAGTACCATCCGTGGCCTGTGAGGAACCAGGCTACGAATCACCGCCTGCCTACCCCGCCCCACCATGGCTGGGGAAAAATTGTCTTCCATGAAACTTAGGAACCAGGGCTGTTTAGCAGGAGGTGAGCAGGGGACAAGTAAGCAAAGATTCATCTGTGTTTACAGCTACTCCCCATCGCTTGCATCACCGCCTGAGCTCCCCCCGCCTTCCCAAGGAAAAATTATCTTCTGGGAAACCCATCCCTGATGCCAAAAAGGTTGGGAGCTGCTAATATAACATACAAAATATGTGCTGATTGACTATTTATGTTATTAGTAAGGCTTCTGTTCAACAGTACGCTATTACTAGTTAAGTGTTACAGAATTATCAGACCACAGGACTTTTACATTGTAATTTTGTTTGCTAATATCAAATTGCTCTTCATAAGGCTTGTAAAAATTATACTCCCACTAGTAGGTGTTCTTGAGTTCCCAAGAAACCATGTTATAAAAATTGTGTCATCGTCAATCCATAGATAAAATATGTTACTCTTCAGTTTATATATACTTTGCTTCTATTTTGAGGTAGGCTGAGTATCTTTCATATGTTTAAATGTTATCAGTATTTTTATTTCCTGTGAAATTTCTGCTAAATATATATTTGTCTCATGTTTATTTTTGCATGGATTTGTATAAGCATTTTATAAAATAGAGAAGTTGATACTTTTACTATGTTGTAATTTGAAAATAGTTTCCAAATTTGTCATTTATAGTTTGTCTTTTGACAGGCAATTTTCAATTTTTGTTTGTTTGCATGCTTTAATTTTGGTTTTTTTATAATACTTTTCTGTCTCTAAATCTGTTATGGCATCTGGATTTTATAACATAGTTAGACATCCCTAATCTGCATTACATTTATAAAATAAAAATGTACATGTGTGTAAACTACTTTCATAGCTTTATTTTAAATATATTTAACTTATTTAAAATTTCTCCTTGTGTAATTTGGACTCAACTTCCCTCTGTGCCCCAGATATCTATCCAGTTTTTTAATGCCATTTAATGAGCACTTTCATTCAAAATCCTACCATGTCATGTAATTCCCCATGTTTATTTACTGCATATCTGTTTCTGAACTTTCTACATCTATTAAAATGGTTATGTATTTCTCTAGTTAATTTAATGATAATTTTTAATTATGTTATTGGTTTACCGAACATTGAACCATTTCTGTATTGCTGGAATAAAAATCACTAAATTATTCTATTCTGTGTAATTCCCCAGCTAGATTTATTTGCTACTAAAGTACTGGGTTTTATTTACTAACACTTCATTTAGGACTTTTTAAAAATATTTATAAGCGATATTCCTTTTTGATTCAATCATTGCTGAATTGTAGTATCATCATTAAGTTCCCTTCATGAATAAAAGTATTGAAGTTTTTCATCTTTCCCATCCAAGTTATTTTTTTTTCACTTGGTATAAATACCATACAATCTTGTGCTAGATATCAAAAATTCTCTATTTCTTTGGAAATTGATCTATAAGTATACATATATATTTTTTTTTTCTCTTATTGTATCTTTGTTTCTTGGCATGTGGTGAGCTTTTTCAATGTTGCCTTTTTTTTTTTTTCCTGGTAAGTTTCCTTCAAAATACATTTTTAAAAATATATTATTTAAACTAAATACATTTTATTTTAACAAAGTAAAGAAAAGCTCTAGCTTTTCCTCTCTTCTTTACAAAAGCCTATGTTTTGTCTTCTATAGACATCAATTTTTTCCTAATCCAAAAAAGATTTTGTTTAAATTTATGAAAAAAGAATGTTCAAGTGTTTCCTTGCTCTGTGACAATTTTGTTCCTGGAGAGGGTTCTTCACTGTGAAAAATACTTTTTCAATGTTTTTCTTGAAGTATTCTTGTAGAGATGCTAAGAATGTCTCTTTCTGTCATTCATTGTTGATTGAGATGGGTTTACTGTGACACAGCTTTTGGTAACAGCAGGGGAGAGGTTGTTCTGACCAGCTTGATGTCACAGTGCCAAAAGCCCTCTTTTTTTCTATTGCCCTAATGACATATTGATTCCTCCTCATCTTTCATATTTGTGGGGATGTTCATTTATTCTGACTTTCTTTGCATTTCTGATGTGTTCTCTAAAGGAGAGCTTGTTCGGCTGGCTCAGCACCCATGCCAGAGTATGCCTTCCAAAAGTGTTCTGTTAGTTTGTTTCCTTGCTTGTTTGTTTATCTGAAACAAATTCTCTGATGCCCTGTAGATCTCTCTATGTGTGTCCTATCTTGTCTACTTCCTCCTCCTGACTTCTATGCCACCTCTGCCTTTGCTTTCGGTAGCACTTACACATACTTTGAAGTCTAAAGATATTATCAGTTCCCTAGTTTTATTTTAAAAGTAAACTTTCTGTTTTTATTTTCTATCTTCAAGTCCCTTCTGTACGATTCACAATCATAAATGGGAAAATTCTGAATTTTTCTTCAATGTCACCACCTGAAGGCTTAACAATGTGTTTTAAAGAAATTTATTTAGGGGGGTACTGTAATTTTATATATATTTGGAGGACAAGGAGACTTTGCATTCTGTTTAGGTTAGAATCCAATGAGGCAATATTTTTCACTGGCAATTTGCAAACATGCAAGGACAAGTTGGATGAAAAGGTTATATATTAGTTCAGAGTTAAACAGCATAAGATCAGTGAGATCATTTTGCAGGTTAAGTGAATGCTTCAAATTCTATTACAAATGTGCTTATGAATTAAATGAGTTAGCTCAGTTTCTTACAATAAAACTGCTTGTACATTCTAGTGGTTAAACTATTAGATTTATAAATTTTACATTTTCCTGATAACTATTATTATATAGAGAAATAGATGATCTTGAAACTAACACACAGACTATACAGAGTTAGTATGGCCATGATCACTAGAAAGTAAATATTGTATATTCTTTGTTTTGTTTTCTTATTGGTTAACCCAAAGAAAGTTTTAAAAGGCTATATGGCTTAAGTTCTGATTTAGATATTGGTATAAAACTCATTTATGCACATTTAGCAGAATTAACACATATTTGACAAAATAAACCATTCTGACGTTTCCTGATATACTGAAGCCTGATTTTATAAATAAGCCTCGTTCTCTGGCATGATTTTTTAAAAATAATGATGCCATCTCTAAGAAAAATAATAATTACCTATATGTTTTATTGCTTAAAACATCCATAGATAAAATTAAAATATGACAATTTGATCATACTTGAAATGTATTTGCAAATTAAGACAATGTATATGTACATCAATATCTGTGTAATGGGAGATCTCAAAATTAACAGATTTATGTGTCTTTGATAGGTAAATAAACAGTAATGTTTAGATAAATGTAGTACTAAGCAATGGAGCAGTGTTTCAAAGACCTGTCCTTCAACGTTTGATGTGATTTGTAAGCCCAGTTCTATTTATCATAGTTAATAAGCTTTTAGTAAGTAGATACTATAATTGAAAGTATTTATTGATATTTTAAAATAAGCACATGTAATGCTACATTTTGGGCTTAGTTTTGTAATGTTACATGTCAACGTTCACTAAGAACTGCTTTTGTACCCATTGTGCCCAACGCTGCATGTTGAACATTTACCTGGCAACACCCTTTAATGTACACAATGGTGGACACTCTTCAATGGTTATCTCATCTTATACAAGGCTTTTCGAAGTCAGGCTTACCTCTATATTAAAAGCATCCACTAATCTGTGCGCTCTCTGAGCCTTGTAAAGGTTTATATGCTCTTAGAAATGACTTTGTGCCTTTACAGTTTGTAAGTTTTATTCCACTTATCTAGAATGACCACCTCATTTTTGTCTTCTTAACAAAAACTACATTTATTTCTCAGGTTCCACCAAATGTAATATTTCTTATAAGAAACCTTACCTAACTTTTTCAGAAATAAATTCCTCCAGCTGCTTTATTTCACTTATGTTTGTATTGTTGTCATTCCTGGGAAATTTTAGTTCCTTGAAGGTGAATGCCAATTCTTATCCTATTTCTTTATTTTCTATGTTTTCCAAAGACATACATATTTAAAAAACTGAAAATAATGAAAGTGATAGAATGATTAAACATTTGATTTAGGTTATAGAAAAATAGAATAATTACCGGCATGATTATCTGAGGGCTTCAAAGTAGATATTTGAAAAAAAGTTATGGCATTTTCATACATGCCTTTTCATAGAGCTGCATGCCAATGACCACGGAAAGTGTAATTTGGTAAATGTGTGAGTCCATTCTTGCTAAGAATTATTAGCACTAGTGTTTAGTCAACTTTTATTGCCATAAACTTGCTGATCTTGATGTTTATATATGGACTTGTTATCTGTTCAGAGAAAAAAGTAGATATGAAGCAAAGAGAACAGAGGCCATTATCAGGATAATGATATCAGTTTTAATCTTACATAACTGGGGATCTAAGCATGAGTCTCAGATACGGGGGTCAAATGCCTCTTATTTTCCCCTTGCCAACACAATTGTGAGAGAGCTAATAGCCTTGAATCTCCATTAGAAGAGTAGGGATGTTTCCTTTATGCAGCACTTAAGGTAAAAAGTTTAAGGATACACAGTTTTTAAACTGTTATATCCAAATCCTTTTTCTTTGTTCATTTGAAAAGCAGATGCAAGTTGCCAAGTTCACATCAGGGAAAGTTGTGTCCCTGGGGATGCCATGATTTCATCTCTCCTGGGTCACATATTAGGAGATGAAAATGTTTTCTTTTTGAAATGTCTTTGTGCTTTAAATTCAAGTGACATCAACTGCGAATAGCCTGAGGCAAAGTTAGCTTTGATTGTTCCTTTTCCTTGAATGATCTAGTCACTTTAGAAAAGATAACTCACATCAAGGGGAAAACGCTTAAAAATGAAATACAGAAAGAAAAGTAGTAGTTTAAACACTACAAATTTAGTTTCTGAAATAACGATTAACCTACCACTTCCTTGGAATCTCGTTTTGATTTTCAAATTATAGATTATATTTAAACACATTATTGTTATTAACTCTAACATTACGGAGTATGAAGTCCTCTCTTCTTGCCTCAGCACTCTTAAAGATGACACAACCAAGAACTGGAAAGTATAAGTGATTTTACCCACCACGCACTTTGTAAGTCACATGAACTTCATGAGTTTTAAACGACTGCTCACCCTACCACACCATTCTTTCCCAAAGTGAGGGCCCTTGAACCCAAGTCACAGTAGTGTTCCATGAGCCAGAACTAAAACCATCTGCAAACTGCAATCTCGCTCTGATAATGTAGGGAGCTATTATCTTATCAAAAGCACTGAGATAGAGTAAGGGGGAAATCTGTGATTTAGTTTGACTCATGATTTCTCAAACTTACCTGGTCACCAATCACATTATTTTCCCTACTTAATATCTGTTAAAATCTAGTATGGCCAATTTCCTTCAAACTCACTTTGATAAACTTTAGATTACACCATATGAAAAGAAAACAATAATTGTAAGGGATACCCAGAAAACTGTTATCTAGGTTGGGTTTTTTTTCTTTTTTTAGTAATTTCTACTAAATTGATTTACCAAAAATACCACAGCAGTTTACTCTGATGGTAAAGAAATTACTATGGGTCTAAAAAATTCAAGATATGTCAACATGATAATTCAAATATATTAATATAGAATCCCCATAAATTATAAAAATATTCATGTAGCCATGTGCTACATAACAATGGTTTGGTTGATGATGGACCACATATATGAACGTGGTTCCATAAGACTATCATCACATCATAGTACATTATTCATATATTTGTGGTGATACTAGTGTAAACTAATCTGTTGTACTGACAGTCGTGTAAAGGTATAGTGCCTATAATTATGTACAGTGTATAATATTTTGTAATGATAGTAAACTACTATGTTATTAGTTTATTCCTTTATTATACTATACTTCTTATTCTTATTTTAGAGTGTACTTCTTCTACTTATTAAAGAAAAAGCTAACTGTAAAAGAGCCTCAGGGAGATCCTTCAGGAGATATTCCAGGAGAAGGAATTGTTATCATAGGAGATGACAGTTCCGTGTGTGTTATAGCCCCAGAAGACTGTCCAGTTAGACAAGATGTGAAGGTGGAAGACAGTGATGCTGATGATTCTGACCCTCTGTAGGTATGGGTTAATGTGTGTGTTTGTGTCTTAGTTTTTACCAAAAAAGTTAAAAAGTAAAGAAAAATAAATTTTATAATTTAAAAATAGAAAGCTTATAGGATAAGGATAGAAAGAAAATATTTCATACAACTGTACAATGTGTTTGTGTTTTAAGTTAAATGTTAAACCTAAAGCATGAACCCATAAGAATTGTAGAAGAAAATGTTAGAAAAACTCTTACAGATATCAGCCTAGGCAAATAATTTATGAAGAAGATCCCAAAAGCAATCACGGCAACAAGAAAAATAAATAAATGGGACCTGATCAAATTAAAAAGCTTCTGCAGAGCCAAGGAAACTATCATTTAGAGCTAACAGACAACCTACAGAATGGGAGAAAATATTCGCATGCTACACATCCAATAAAGGGCTGATAACTACAATCTATGTAAAACTCAGGAAAATCAATAAGAAAAAAATCAAACAACCCCATTAAAAAGTGAGCAAAGGACATGAACAGAAACTTTTCAAAAGAAGACAGACTAATTGGCCAAGAGACACATGAAAAAGTGCTCAAAATCTCTTATCATCAGGGAAGTGCAAATCAAAACTACAATGAAATATCACTTAACTCCAGTGAGAATGGCTTTCATCAAAAAGTCCCAAAACAAAAAATCTTAGCTTGAATGCAGAGAAATAGGAACACTCATACACTGCTGGTGGGACTGAAAATTAGTACAACCTCTGTGGAAAGCAAAATGGAGATAGATACCTCAAAGAACTAACAGCAGACCTACCATTTGATCCAGCAATCCCACTACTGGGTATTTCCCCAAAGGAAAAAAAGACATTCTATAAAAAAGACATGTGCACTCAAATGTTTATAGCAGCACAATTCACAATTGCAAAGATGTGGAAACAATCCAAGTGCCCATCAATACATGAGTGTATTAATAAAATGTTGTACATGTATAACATGTAGTATTATTCAGCCATAAAAAATGGTGGTGAACTATCTCTTGTATTATCCTGGATGGAGCTGGAGCCCATTCTTCTAAGTGAAGTATCATAAGAATGGAAAAACAAACACCACATGTACTCGCCATTAAATTGATGCTAATCAATCAGCACTTACGTGCACATATAGAAGTAACATTTATCGGGTGTCAGGTAGGTGGGAGGGCCGAGGAGGGAATGGGTAAACTCACACCTAACGGGTATGGTGCACACTGGGAGATGGGTGCACTTGTAGCTTGAGTCAGGCAGTGCAAAGCCAATTTATGTAACCAAAGTGTTTGTATCCCTGTAATATTCTGAAATAATTAAAACAGCAATATTCAAAAAGCAAAAATAAGTTAAAAAGTTCATAAAGTAAAAGTTACAATAAGCTAAAATTATCGAATAAAGAAAAATATTTTTTATAAATTTAATGTAGCCTAAGTCAGTGTTTATAAAGTCTACAGTAGTGTGCAGTAATGTCCTAGGCCTTCACATTCACGCACCACTCACTCAGTGACTCACCCAGAGCAACTTCTAGTCATGCAAGCTGCGTTTACGGTTGCCATATACAAGTGTACCCCTTTTTAATCTTTTATTCTGTATTTTCACCTTAGCTTTTTTATATTTAGATATTTTTAAATACACAATTCTGCTACAATTGTGTCCAGTATTCAATGTGTTATGTAGATAGTGAGGGATTTCAGGTTTCCTTGGGACAAAAGTGGGTGCTTTTGTTTCGGTGCAATTGCCCCACCTGGGAAGAAGCCCCCCATGTTGTTGTTCCTGACCCATCCATATCTCCTGAGTGACTGCCATACCTGAGGAGGAGGGAATACCTTATGAATCTGCCAATCAATTTAGCTCATCAGCTGCAAAAGAATGCAGAAGATTCTCTAGCCCACGGGCCAAGCAGCATAGGTACCACAGAGTCCGGAGATCACCCTGAATAACCCACATGTGTACTAATGCAACTCTTAACTGTCCAGTCAGAGGTCCCAATCCAGGCACTATAAAACAAGACACAGACCATAACCAAGTCCCTTTTAGTGCCCTTCTTGTGCTCCTCCTTTGCTGTGACCATGGGTCCAGTCATCATCCGTGGTAAATATATCATGCTCTGTAAACCTATTTCTTGCTTTTGCCCTATAATCTTATCTTTCTCTCCTCAATAAACCTCATTTTTGTGCTTGCCTTACTTTGGTGTGTCTGGTCATTCTTCAGCTATGAGTGCACTAAAAATCGACTTTTCAGACTGAAACCTGACAAGTGCAGTAACATTCTGTACAGGTTATACCACGTAGCTTAGGTAGCAGGCTACCTCATCTAGGTTTTTGTGAATATACTCTATGATATTTGCAGTGACTAAATTGCCTAAAGAAGCATTTCTCAGAATATATATCTGTCATTAAGCTGCACATGACTGTACAATTAAAATCACAGGTTACTGTCTCTGATGATTTAAAATGGTAATACTGACTTTATTTGACTTTGAAAATGTAAGTTTGCATTTACCAAGAGGCAGAAGAAATATATTTGAGTATAAGTTCAGACTCTCTTCTAATAGAAATGGTGGTATAAAGCCTAACCCATCAGGATGAAATTCTTAAAACGCATGAACCTTCATATCTCATGTGAATACTTTCAAATTAAATATCTGGCAATCCATATGCTCCCAAGGAATGTGTTTACATTGTATTCTTTAGGACAAAATATAAAGTGTGGGTGTAATATGTACTAGCATCATTTCATTATAGCTTTTTGGAGACTGTTTGAACCATCAGAGCAGACCCTGCAACTTGAACTTGATGACAATTTTATAGCTTGGGCCTGAGTCAGAACAACCCCAGACTGGGAATAGGGTGGTGGATCTTTATGCTTCCCAGGAAATAAATCGTAGTTTGTATTCCTTTGCCAATTCAGCCTTTGAGAACTTCAGATGCAGGTTTTTTTGTTCATTTGTTTTGGTTTTTAGGTTAGTTATCTCCCATTACATTGACTGACCTCATTTATACCCAAATTCAACAAACATAGAGATTTTCCCTTAAATGTGATGGCTCCTGTAACTCTTTTGCAGATCTGAGGCATCTCAGATATCAAACTTGGACCCATTGGGATCCATCTCAGGATGTTTCCTGTAGAGTATTTGTGAGGGCAAGATTGCCATGACATCAGGGACACAGTCTTAAAAAAAAAAAAAAATTCCAATAAAGTGCCTCTGAGATGGCTGCATAACTTCTACTGACTTTTCGATGGCTTTTATTTAGCTGCTCAAAATAATATTATCTTACAACGCAGTAAAAATGAGTCAATTAAGAGTTACCTTTGGTGACATTGGAAGGTCAGGTATTCACCCAGTAACCCAAGAACCACCACTTACGGCAAACTGAACTTGTTTCTTTAAGCCTCAGTCACATGCATGCCAGTTATCCACAGGTATTCCAACGGAGTGGTGAAACTACAATCCTTGAATTTACTAGACTATTCTCTGCTTTGGAAAAATCTTCCCCATAATCAACTTGCTAATTTATTCAGCTTCTTCAAAGTGTGCTTTAAAATCACCATTTACATAGGGCCTACCCTGATTCTCTTTTTCAAATTGGAAACTGCCTGGCTTTTTTGCAATCCTTGATTCTCATTACCTGCTTTAGTTTTTCCACTGCTCTCAATATCTTCTGTCATAAGTCTAATATGTTCGCTGTCTGTTTCTACCATTAAACTAAAAACATTGTAGTATATTTGTCTGCTTTTTTGTTTGTTTACCGGACTTTTACACTTTGAAACATAGAATATCATCTGGCATATGATAAGCAGTGAATATTAATATTTGTTAAAGAAATCAGTAACAGTGCTTTTCTAATAAAATTGAAAAGAAATGATTATTGCAATTACTAATGCTGAAATGAAGACCTTACATTCAGTTATTCTAGAGATTTCTTTTCTCTGCATTTCTTTTTAACAGTTTCTTGGCCAGGACATTAATATGTTGTTGTGAATATTTGCAAATCAACTTCATATATTTTATTTACCTTCACCCTGTTTGAGATATGGGCATTGCTGCTAATATTTCTGGATCCCAGCCTAGAATGCACACAGGGTTAGGCATGTGGTAGGACTTGATGCATATGTATTTGATTCTATCTCTTTGACTAACTCGTACATCCTTCCCTCTCTCTGAATATCAGAAACTGAATCTGTACAGTTAGGAGATTATATTCACTTAATTCCAAGAGCATTCTCCTCCAAATGTTCTTTGATATTCACCCAGCTGATGCCCCCTGATACCTAAGAATTCTCTGTTGCCTCAGTGGGGCTAACCTTGTATCATTCGGTATGTATCTTTGATTTTGTGATAGTAAATAAGGCAATGTTTCGGTGGGTTAAATTGGTGCTTTTGGTAACCTATAACCATAGATGAATATACATTCATGTTTCCTCACCAGACAGTTATTTGATTATAAATAAGAACACATGTGTGTGTGTATTCTTTATATTTATAATTGCACAATGCCTGTTTTATAGGGATTAAACAATTTTTTTCAACTTCACAATGCTAAAAGTAAAATTTATATTTTGCCTCTTCTTACTGAGAATACAGCTTTCAAGGCTTCTCATTAGTGTTGATGTTTTATAGCACCTGCCTACATACTTTGCAGTTGCATGTAGAACACAAATTGGATCAATTCATTTATACATCCTTTATTAAGTACTAGCCTGCAGAAAGCACTCGACTGGCTCGTCTGGTGATTGCTCTGTGACAAACAGCTGAATCATTTTACTTTATCTTAGAGGAGCCACGTTCACTCTCATAATTTGCCTCATTTGCTTCTGTCAAGACATCTATGCTACTTCTTAGAACTTCTTACCCCTGCTAAATACCAATTTTCTATTATTTAACCCCCCATTTCTCAAATATAAATTTTATGCCACACCCATAATTTGCCTTTAATTCAAACCAAATATTTTTTATGTTTAATATTTCTTGATGTGATTCAAAATAGATACTACTCAATATCTTATTCAACAATTTACATTCATTATTTTATATTACTTTGACCAGGAAATCACAATCATTAGTGTACTATTATCTTAAAGTCAAAGGATAAGCTGTTGAATACTTAAGTTATAAAGCATTCTGAGAGATTAATGGTTTGATTAAATCAGTCAAATCTGACTGCCTAATGGAGGAAATAAATAAAAATTGCACTGAAATAGTTTAAAGCACAAAATATTCAAAAGCGCAAAGGAAACAACACACATTGTCTGTCCAGACAGAAACACAGAGGGTACCCCGGTGTGTTGGAGAAGAGGGGAGCAAATGAGGAGACACACTCTAACCAAAAGGTCAGCAGGGATTAGCCTGGTGAGAACACTTTACTCACAAGTAGAGTCAATTCACAGTTTGGAGATTAGAAAGAGCATGCCAAAGTTGCTTAGGGAACTGCAATAAATTCAGTGTGACTGGAGAAAAGTCTGTGGCTGGGGACGAATGGGAGGTTCCTGCAGGAGACATAGCCAGAGATTTCGAGGAAAGTCTGATTATCAGTTACCCATATTGTTATGCCAAAGAGTTTGGGTTCATTATGAAGGCCTTGGAAGTGCACAATGCCATTAAAGCAGAGTGGCTTTTCGGTAAGCAAATGAACATAAAGACCTGAGGCTCCAGAGAGATCTCACAGAATGGATTTTCAGGAGTTATCAGTATATGATGTCAACTGAGTCTATGGTATGTAGAAGACAAGAGAAAAGGACTGGAAGAACATTGCTAGCCCTTAAAGAAATTTTGGAAAAAAAGAGTCAAAGAAATTAGGAAAAGCACGAGTGAGGATTGTTAGAGAATACGAGGCAAGAACATTTCCCAAGAGTACTGGGCAGACAGTGCTCACAACATCCTCATTCTTTCTCATTAACCAAACCTGCCATTTTGTTTAGGTATCAAGATGGCAGCACATTCTGAGTGTTCCGTCTCGCAGCTCCAGAAGATGTTGACTGACAGGATGTCAGCCAGTGACAGTCATGCTGGTCAAGTTTGTGAGAGATTGTCTGGAGGTAAGCAACCAAAGCTAAGATGAACTCTGCTGTGACCTACTTGCTACAAATTATTTGCCCTTATAAAAGGGTTGGGCTGCGCAAAAGAGAAACCATTTTTGTGCCACTGCTTCTTGTCTTTCTACTTCAGAGGTTCTTGTTTTAGGATGCCAGCATTGGCAGTGTTTTTACAACCAAAAGATGCACAAAGAAGTTCACTTCATGTCCAGACTTCGCTGACTACTGGAACCCACTTTACAGTAGGCTTCCTCTATTTATTTTTACATAAGACAAATAAATATCTCCACTGTGCACGCTATCATCAAGGTGTGCCTGTGTGCATTTCTCCATGGGTGAGAGAGGCAGAGAGAGACACAGACAAACATTGATTCTATTAATAGTTTGCATCCAAATAAACTATCTGCTATAGATGAAATTGTTAAAAATCCAGATCCTATAAAGAAGTAAAGTAGTAGCTGAATTAAAACACAAAACTGCATAATGAGTGTTGGAGTAAATATAACTAAAAAGAAAATCTTCTCCCAGCCCAGAAAACCTGTCCACAAAGGTAGCAGATAAAGACAACAGTTTTATTATTGAATGACTATTAAGCCAGAATATGGTACACATCACAAGCAATCTAAGAGATTATACAGAAAAAAAAAAAAAAAAGAAACCTCACTGTTTCATGTAGCCAAGCAGATCTCACCCAGTACACATGTGATTTCAAATAAATGGTAACTATTACTGAAGTAAGAGGACTTAAAGTACTATTTGTCAAACATAATTCACCCTAAATTTAACTGATAATTGTTGTTACCATCTATGTTAACTAATTGGCTTTATTCAGAGGACAAATTTCTAATATCTTTATGACAAAATATAGTTTTGCAATTTGAAGCAAGATGCCCAAAAGTTAGATTCCTACCCCCCTATAGGAAGTGGGAGATAAGGATGCTGTCTCCCTTGTTTACATTTCAAAGATATGGCTTCCAGGTCTCTGAGAAAGACATTCCTGGGTCATGAAGCTGACAAAAGGCTAATCTAGTTATCAAGAGACTTCCTATACATTTGAAAGAAAGGAGAAAGTATTTACAGTCACAAGTTTTCTAATGTAAATGATCTAAGCAAAAGAAAGGAAAGGGAATCTCTCAAAAGAAAGAATTAAGCATGGTATTTGAAATTTGTATTTGTTTTTGTATTAAGTAGTTTCAAAAAGGCCAAAAACAAGATCTGGACAGGTCCTGATTTTTAAAATATTTCTAAAATTTTTGTTCAGAATGTATAGTTTTTAGAAATGACTTTTACTATAAGAATTAGTCATTATAAACACTGTGTTTCCACAGTTGTATTGCAAATAGAAGGGACAATCTATATTGCTGGGGATCATAGCTCACCTATCTTCGCAATCCTAAAACTTTTCACAATGCTTACTACAAGGAAGGGGACGAATAAACAAATATTTTGGTCTCAATTAAAATAACAAAGTAAAATGTCTCTTTTAGAAAAGAAAAAAAGAAAAATAAAAAGAATCCTGTTGAAAGCATTACTATTGATTTAAAATTTCTGAAAGCCTAGATGAAACCTATCAAATGTTAATAAAAATGATATTTTTATTATAAATTAATATGGATTCTTGACATTAAATGTTAGAATTTCCATGTCAAGAATCCATCATGTCTCTTTAAAAAGAAATAAGTAGCTTATTAACAAACTTGAACATGCTTCTATCTGGAGTTTAGTGCAAAAAAATTGTGTCTGTATTTATGTCAAAATGCTGATTGTTTCACCCAATGGATTTATTGTTCAATAAGATCAGAGTCATGTTAATTATTGTCCTTCACAGAAATGTACTTAAATAATTATACCAGCCTTGTCATGGTTGCTCATTTGAAGAACAAAGATGGTAGAAACATCTTACATTCTGGAATATTTATGCACTCTCATATGTCCTACTTATTTATGAGCCTGAATACATAAAGGAAGATTACACTAAGGGATTGAAGAGTATTTCAAATTACAACCACTATATATCTTTTCTTCCCATGAGGATAATGTTTTTATTATCTTCACTATGTCCTTATTACCTGAACTGAAGCTGACTTTTAGTTTGGTTCTAAATTAGTTGCCACATGCTGAGATATTTTATTGCAAATATGTATTGTTCTAAAGTTTTGAAATCTTTGGAAGGGAGAGATTTATCTTCAGGCTCAGGAATATTCCAAAGATTGCTGAATGTATATTAGTGTTATAACCCAACTTCCTGGCTATAATTGCTCAGTAAAAGTCATGGTCTTACTAGTGTGAACTAAAATAAAATCTTAAGGCTCCCCGCCACCTGCTGACTGACTGGACCCTCTCTTGGCCAACAGGATATCTAAAACTAAACTGTCTGCCAGGAGGAGAGAGGTCAGACATTCCTCGTTGTGCCCCCCTCCCTTCTTGGAGACATCCTTTGTAACCCATTAACAGGCCCAAGGATATGCAAGACAAACCCGCAGGTCCTCAATTTACACAACAAATATATGTCTGGTGGGTTGTCACTGAATAACAGAGTTCCTTATCTTCAAACATTCCAAGTCTTTAGACAAAGCTTCATGTCTTTAACCAATTACAAGTTAAAGAATCTTTAAACCCACCTATAACCTGTAAGGGACCCTCCCACCCCTACCACTTCGAGATGGACCACCCCTTGGGGCCAAACCAATGTATGCCTCCCACATATTGATTTATGACTTTACCTGTAACCCCTGTCTCCCTGAAATGTGTAAAACCAAACTGTAACCCAGCCACACTGAGTCCACTTGCTCAAGGTTTCTTGGGCATGGCTCCAGGTCATGGTCCTCAAATGTGGCTCAGAATAAACCTTTTTAAAATTATTTTACGGAGTTTGGCTTTTTTTTTTTCATTAAACCAGGAAATTCCAGTTAACTCTAAATTTAACTGAAGATAACCCATTCGTTCGTTACCTTTGTTGTCCAGCTGCTATATTCAACTTTACTTTACTCCATTGTGTCTTTATGCATAGTCTGCTGTGGAGAAAAAGTGATGTTTCTCCCCCATCTGTGTGACTAGTTATCCTCTTGTCCATTTTGTTCTTGATATGGGGACTCATTCAGACTGGAATGGCTATTAAGGCTACTTCTTTTAAGGAATTGGTACTGAATTTTTCTGAATAATGTGAACTTGCAGGTCTTGTGTGTGAATGTCAGCTGAATCACCTGATTGAGGTATTACTTCTTCATCATATGTGAGGAAAATAGGTGGCAAAGACTAAGATGTGCCACTTAGTGGGGGCGGGAGGAGTTCCCCTACCCAAGCAAGTTCAGCTCTTCAGAGTCTGTTTCAGCTGCACAAGATGCTTTGTCCTAGGTCACCATATTCCTCAGACCAGCCCACATGCAGCAACTGAGCAAGGCAGGGGTATAAAGGACTGGCCATTTGAGCCAGACACAGGGCACTGAGATGGGCAATACCAGCTCCAGAACCACGACTAGTTTGGCTGATGCTTTGTAGGGTCCGCCTAGCAGTTTGAATTATTTTTCTGCACAATTTTCCTCTGTCTTCCCTTAAGAAGAACTGATAACCAACAAATATTGTACTACAAACTCAATCTTCATGTCTGTTTCTGGAGAACCCAGTGTGTGACAGTTCTTATTTGGAATGGTCTGAGAAAAAAAGGTGATAAGTGGGGTTTTGGAGCTAGATTATTGTTCATCCTGCAGGGATTGAGGACCCTCTCATTGGTGGTAAGTTGGTTACATACAAAGAAAAATATCTTTTGCTGTAGATAAAAAGCATAATACAGAGTTTAAGAGCTAATAATCAGAGTAGCGAAACTTTGCAGATCTTTGAACTTTCAGCTCAGGCAGAACTTTTATGCTAAGGCTGGGAAAACCTGAGAACAGAATCAAACATGTGAATTAGAAACTCCAAGCAAAAAAAAAAAAAAAAAAAAAAAACATAAAAATTTTGATTTCTCATTTTCCTCTGAACTTTCTGAGTGTGCCAGAATGGAATGGTTCCCCAAAATAAGTGGTGGAACACCCTGATACTAAAAGGTTATGCCTGTTCTTCTCAAGACAAAAGAATCCCGAATCTGTTTTTACCTCCTGTCCTGGCAATTAGCACTGTATCTACAGTTGGGTTGCAGCATAACTCAACTAAGTC
Organism: Indri indri; assembly: GCA_004363605.1. Classification (NCBI taxonomy): domain Eukaryota; kingdom Metazoa; phylum Chordata; class Mammalia; order Primates; family Indriidae; genus Indri; species Indri indri. The sequence continues at coordinate 25,937 of RJWJ010009790.1, read as the reverse complement.
TGTTAAAGGAAGAAAGAGTTATTTTGTTGACAAGACCAATTAATATATGCTATTATTAAGCTTTTATTATTAATATTGGTTTATTATCTATATTAATAGTATTTTGATTTTTTTAACTGAAGTCAATTGGGGAAAAGATACCACTTAATGAGTGATCAATTTCTATTGTAATAAATAAACTCTATTGAATTCAGGACTAGACATGGATTTGGGAGAGATAAATTGGTGATTTTTCTTTCTTTTTTTTTTTTTTTTTTTGAGATAGAATCTTGTCCTGTTCCCCAGGTTGCACCGCAACTCAAACTCCTGGGCTCAGGAGATCCTCCCACCTCAGCTTTCCAAAGTGGGATTACAAGTGTAAGCCACCATCTCTCAGCCAATTTCTTATATTCATTAACAATGCTAATATAACAGTTTTTTGTTGCCATGATAATTCTGAAAAAGAAATTACAAACTCAGAGGCAATTATAAAAAGAAATTACAGACTCAGGCAAATTACAACAATAAACATGTATTTGTCATTTATCTGTGGGATTTAGTTGGATGACTCCATTTATCTTGGTTTGATTCATTCATGTGCTAAGGAGTTGTCTGTCTTTTGACTAATCTAGTATTAACCTGGTTAATATTGAATCCACATCCATATTCAGATTTCATCAACTATTCCAAAAGTATCCTTCTAGCTGTTCATTTTTTTTCTAGTTAAGTATCCAGTATGGAGCATTCATTGCTTTTAATTGTTATATCTCTATAGTATCCTTTGATGTTCAAGGGTTCCTTAATCTGTCTTTGTATTTCTTCACCTTGACATTTTTAGTGCAGGCATATAGAAGAAGAGTACAGTCCTTTATCCTGTAGGATGTTTCCTCAGTGTTTTAGTACTTTTTTAATTTTATTTTCCCCATGACTACTAGATTTAGCTTATGAATTTTTGACAGGAAGACCTGGAGTCACGTTATTTTCTTCTCATTGTATTATAGCAGGAGGCACGTGATATCCCTTTATAATAACCTGGTGATTACTACAGTAAGGTGTATGAGCCAAGGGTCTTTAGTATAAATTTACAATTTTTTCTTCTGTAATTAATAAATCACTTATAGAAAAATGCTTTGAGATAATATAAATAATTTATTTTAAAGAAGCTTTTCTTAAACAAAAATTACCAAACCAATTTGTCATAGACACAAGGGCTGAAAAAAAGCCAAATACTGGGTAATGTATTAAGGTTGCTGCTCTCAATAATGGAAGCCAACACTACTGGCAATTGCTAAAGCTTAAGAAGCTTTCTTCAAATCATCAGTTCAAAAGCTGGGAGCTGAAATATTGCTTTTCTCATATACTCAACTTGTTGAGAGGTACCCTCAATAGGTTAATTTCAGATTGTGCTTCCTGTCTGGTAGAGCAGATTGTGAGAAGGCCCAAGGCAGAAATTTAAATGGAAAATAAATTTCTGGAATGGGAACATGAGTAGAATGCTGAAAGCATGCCCAGGTGTAGCTGAAATCAGAGGTTGGCTAAGGAGACATGACACATGGCATCACAAGCACCTACCGCATAGTCTGTTCATGATGGAAAGGAACATCGGTTTTCTCAGATGATCATTATGTTTGCTAGGGATATCATATCACTTGTTTATTGCATAAGTTCATCACTTTTGTGAAAGTCAGAGATTAAAGTGGTTTTATCAGGGTCAGTGTAATTTACAGAAAAGGACAGAAGATTTTATCATCTATTTTGAGGACCAGTACTCAATTTAAAAAATCAGAATTTCTTTTATTTTCAGTTTATATCAAGATATAAAGTGTTTTTCTCTCTGACCCAGCACATAGTGTGGACATTTATGCATACATGGTTTAGGAAAAGAGGTTAAATTTTTCTAAAATTATATAAAATATAGGAGTTATTATTTTATTATGCTATTATATAACATATATGCTATACAGTATATATATCAGGTATATTATATGTTATTATATCCATTTTTGCTGCTATAACAGAATACTTGAGAATGGGTAATTTATAAAGAACAAAAATTTATTTCTTACAGTTCTGGAAGCTGGGAAATCCAAGAGCAAGACGCCAGCAGGTTTGGTATCTGTAAGTGTCTGTTTTTCATTTTTAACATGGTGCCTTGCTGCATCCTCTGGAGGGGAGGAGCACTGTTCCTCACATAGCAGAAGAGCAGAAGAACCAAGAGAGAGAACCCACTTCCAAATGCCCCTTTTAAAGGTCACTAAACCCATATGAACTATGAATGGATTATCCAGAAGAATCCATATTATTTTCAGGGCTGTCACTTTATTATTTTATGAACCTCTGTGTTTTGAATATATACATAGCTGGTAGCTAGCAGCTATACAAACTCTGAGAAACAAAGCAGCCCCTGATGTCCTGGACTGGTCTAAAGCTCACAGGTAGGGCTCAGTGTTATTATAAGCTGCTCGATGCTCACAGCTAGAGCAATGCTGTCCTCCTGGAGAACATAAACAATCTCACAAAACACAACAACATCAGGTCATCTTGAGGGGATGATAAATTGAAGCAAAACCAGGTCACTATGCAATCTATGAAGTACCCGAAAGTCCCCTTCTCTCTGCTAAAATGAGTGATAGCTGCTTCTTTACCTAGTCTGCCCTTCCCATAGATAAGATTTGTTGAGGTACTCAATCATAAAATTATCTTGCTTCCTGACAGCATCCAGTCGTGAACAAAGCCTGACTTCTTTGGATGCTCCCCTGAATTACCTAACCAAAGCTCAAATCTTATAATAGGTTTTTCTAATACCCTCTTACTGAGAGGCCCCTTGCCTTCCTATGCTGTGTGCTTTCCTTTCAGGCAAAGAGTCATAAATCCAACCTATTCAACTACAGGTGTGTTCTTGGTGACCTTAGTCTGGAGATCTTTGACAAGTGATATTTTTCCAATTTAACCAAGTCTAATGCCTGGCAACAAATGCTTTCTGAAATCCAAATTGTTGGTTATGTCAATTCCGCTCTAGCACTCTTTAAGTATTTATTAATAAGATTAATGACATTCTGAAATGTTCATAATATTCTGTATTTACATATATTATTTCTCCTTAAAGGCTTTGATTTATTATGTTTCATAAAAATAGATGTTTTTGTAGCATATTTATGTGATAGTTTTCATATGTTTTAAATCATATCACAATTAGGTTTTCATCATAGTCCACATTAATTATTTTAGTAAAGTATTGAGAGTACTTCAGGAAGTAATGTGAAAATAGTTTATTTAGCTTATAATTATAAAGCTAATTCTCTTGTTCTTGAAATGTTTAAAACATGATTATTCTTTATCTTTTTCTTAAAGTTATTATAAGTAAGGAATAATGTTGTTTTAGTCCTGAAATAAGTATTTGGAAACTATTTCAATGTCTAGACAGTGAACTGTGTTATGTTTATGGTTGTATTATTTCCTTACAGGGAATTAGCTAACCATGTCATATAGTTTCTGTCTAATGTACTCTTGTGTATATATGCTATTCAGTTTGAGTTATGGAAGATATCCTTTACTCACAATGACAGAATTAAACTGGACCAATTCTCTCTTTGCTTGTGGTTGACTGAAGGTATATCAAAGATAATTTGGAACATCCCAAATAGAGGTCATTGCTGTATCCTTTTAATTTCATCTGTAATCCATATGAAAAGATTGTGATACTTTCCTTAAATAATCAGTTTTACATTTGTTTCTTCACATCAATGAGAAGTATTTTCCGGGAATGTGAGTAGAGATTAGAGAATCATTAGTTTTATTAGCCAAACATATGAGAAGTGAGTGCCATATTTGGTCATATTGATTTGTTTTTAGCCTGGAAACTTATTTACTCTCCCTTAAACTCTTATTTTAGGTAAAGTTAGAGCAAAACAAAACAATGTCAAGTAAATGTCATTTTAAAAAGCTTAAAAAGTGACATAAAGATTACTCAGCTAGTGGCTGACATGTCTGAAAATAGAAAATAAATGCATAATTATATTTTTTACAAAATAATTATTTGGCAGTAACAGATGGAGCTGGGGGGAGGAAGGACAAGCACAAACTCAGATGAAGTCTCACGCACGAGTACACTAGGCAGCTTCTACCGGTGTTTTGACATATGTACACCTGTGGAATGGCTAAATTGAGCTAATTAACATATGCCTTACCTCACAAACTTCTCATTTCATTGTGGTGAGAACACATAGAATCTGCTCTTTTAGCAATTTTCAAGAATGTACTATCTTGTTATTAACTATAGTTACCATGTTGTACAATGGATCTCTTGATGTTATTAATATTTCTCCTATCTAACTCTATAACAGTTGACTAACCTCTCCCTACTCCCTGCCAATCCTCCCCAGCCTCTGGTAACAGCTATTCTACTCTCTACTTCTATGAAATCAACTGTTTTAGATTCCACATATAAGTGAGGTCATGTGGTATCTGTGGTAACTTGATTTTGTTAGATTTGGGGAAATTTATTATATATTTGTATTCATATACATCATAGTAAAAATCTTCACTTCCATATTTGTTGGTGTAAGTCAGCTAACATTAGAATAATAAGCATATGTGATGATTTGTAGTCTAAACATGGAGATGGACTGGGCGTGGTGGCTCACGCCTGTAATCCTAGCACTCTGGGAGGCCGAGGTGGGCGGATTGTTTGAGCTCAGGAGTTCGAGACCAGCCTGAGCAAGAGTGAGACCCCGTCTCTACTAAAAAAAATAGAAAGAAATTATCTGGACAACTAAAAATATATATAGAAAAATTAGGCGGGCATGGTGGCACATGCCTGTAGTCCCAGCTACTCGGGAGGCTGAGGCAGTAGGATCGCTTGAGCCCACGAGTTGAGGTTGCTGGGAGCTAGGCTAATGCCACGGCACTTACTCTAGCCAAGGCAACAGAGTGAGACTCTGTCTCAAAAAATAAATAAATAAATAGATAAATAAACAAACAAACAAACATGGAGATGTAATATGGAAGAGGTTGTTATTATGTTAGGCTATAATTAGTGTAGTAATTGTTTTTGCTAGAAGCACTTTTTCCCATCATGATGGCATTTTTGACAAAGTACCAATAACAATGGTTACATTAGCTATACAAAGTGTGACAATGCATTTGTGTTGTGGAAATGCGATATGTAATTTGCAGAGATAGTTCAGGAAGATATTAATTGAATTTTGAGATGCAATCCTCTGGTGCTCAAACTGTTCAGTGAAGTTGTCTTACATGCTTTGGAGCAGAGCCATTGTAGAACATTCCAACTATTACTTTCAATTTAGACCATCAGCTTTGGTCCATTTACTGAGTGGTGAAATCAGAGCAATTGATTCTTCTGAATCTCTGCCAGTTATACCCCAAATAGCTCATCCAGACCATGTGCATTCAGCTGAGTGTTATTTTTAGACTTCAACAAGAATTGCTGTACCATCAACTGAATAGACATAGCTTCAGAATGAGGGTCATAAATTGAAACCTGAGATTGTTCATCCAGGTCACAAGTGACCCTTCAGTAAATTATAGACAGAATCCTATTCTAATAACAACCATCAGGGTATGTAGCACCTAATAACAAAGTCATTTTCAATTCATGTGTGACATCCCACACAGCATTGTTTGTGGACTGAATGATATATTTTCAGTAATAAGCATTTCACAAGTCCCTATCAGTTTATGACCCATTTACTTAATAATTATATTTTATTTTCTGTATTACACAAGAGCACACAAAGTTTATCCTAATCTTTTATTTTGTTGATTAATTATAATAATACAGGGCATGTTTTACAAAGGGACTCAGGGGGTGAAGTTTATATATAAATATCTCTAATATAAATTATATATATCATAGTAATTATTTTCTCTTTAGAACTGAATGGTATTGGCTAAAAAAATTCATCATTCTTTAAAAAGTTCAAATGAGTTATTTTGAACATTTTTATTCGGATGACATTAAGTCTACATGACCTGTCTATTACAAATATATGTGTATATATACATTTAATATGCATGTATATAAACGCATTTATTAAACAAGAAAAGATAAGAGGAAAAGTAATAACTAAAGCAAACTTATTCATAGCCTACCAACTATTAGTCCCTGGACACAATATTTTATTTATTTTTAGAATATTTTTCTGCTTTAATAGTAAAATTTTGTATATATGCAAGAGTATGGAAAAAATATACACAAATTTGAATTAATAATAAAATGGATGCCTGTATAATAACCTTCAACTCTTAGATCTTAAATCCCTGTCTTATACTTAGATACTACTGTCAGGAGACAATGGTCCATAAATATTTTTATGTTTCTACACTGTTAGGACTCTCTGAGCAAAGATCCTATAAAGACATATTAATCTTATCTAGCAAAGATAAAATATATGCACAATAACTGAAGTTGGGACACTTCTTAGTAAATTTGAAATAGGACACTGTGATCTGAATTTTTTTTAATTTGACTGGCGAATTAAGTGGGGGTATAAACCACTATTGGATTGTTTAGATCTTTAATGCTGACATGATTTTCTGCTATATCTCTGGGGGAAAGAATGAAAAGATGATGCTGCCATCCTCACTGGCTCATCACACATCTTTTTGGTAAACACAATGGTCTCTAGGCCCTATCATGGAACCAAGTTAACTAGTGGGTTTTCTGGCTTTATTTATATCTCTCCACCATCAGTCACTTTTTCTAGAATTTAGTTAACCAACTGAGAAGAGAGAACATCATGCATGAAAAGGGAACTTTATTATAAATCCTGCAGATGTTAATAGAATAATAGTACTATTTATGTACAACCTTGTACCAATTATTTTAATAATCTAAATGAATGTAAGCACTTTTAAAATCATAATTTATCAATCTTGACATAAGACTACCTGAATAGTTCTATATCTGCTAACAAAATAAATAAAATCCTTAATTTAAATCAGCCCACAAAGTAACTCCAGGAATAGATGGGCTAATTGGAAATTTTTCAAAACATTTACAAAAGAAATGATAATCTTAAAGATAGATGCTTCCAAAATGCAAAGAGGGAACACTTCCTGATTCATTTTATGAGGTCAAGATAAGCTTGATAGCAACATCTACAAAGGATATTATAAGAAAAACAAGTACGGACCAATAACCATCATGAATAGACACACACATTCCACAGAAAATAGTAAATAAGATCTGGTGTCACATAAAGCAAATACCAGATGTGATTTATTTCCATGATGCAAATGTTCCCATTTAAAATCAATTAATATAATTAGCTATATTAACAAGGAAATGAGGAAAAAATATGATCATCTTGAGAGTTGATTTTTTAAAATTTTGATAAAATAATTGGATATTTGATACAATAGGTAGTTATGGATAATGAATGTCAGCAAAAAGAGGTATAATGACTAAATGCAATATGTTAACTTTAATTCTAGTTCCAAAAACTGCTAAGTGATACCATTATTTTAATGTAAATAATAAGCGTACAGCTTTCATTGTACTATTCATACATTTCTTTATGTTTAATTTTTATTTTCTTATTTACTATTTATTTTTTTAATTTAAAATATAATTATTTTATTTTATTTTTATATTGTAACATAAAACATCTATGAAAGAAAAGAGACTCCTTCTAAACATGGGTGACAAAAAATTTGCCCAGTCCCAGCAGTAATCTTCCCATATTCCCAGCCCTTGCTACGAAGCAGAAGACTCTCAGGGATCCTAGAACATTTCCCTCCATAATTATATGTGTATTCCATAGCACGCTTGGACATCAATTTTCCCTCCTTTACTGCTGTTTCCCCTGTTTACCATTTCAGTGGGCCAGGTCTCAAGCATATCCTGGCAGTGGAGAAAGAAACCCAGCTTCAGCAGCTCTAGTCTGTGTCCAGTGCTCAGATTTCACTTGTGCCTTTCCCAATTCCTGTCATTCAAGGAAAGCTAGATCTCACTGCTCAAGGAGGGTTTGGGATGGAATTTGAAATCTTTCAATGCATTGTTTATTATTATGTTACAGAAGGGGTTCAATTATATTTGGCTCAAATACTTTTTACATAAAAATAAATATCATTAATTTGAGTTGTTTCTACATCTTTGCAATTGCCCATCAATACAAGAATGGATTAATAAAATGTGGTATATGTATACCATACAGTTCTATTCAGCCTCAAAAATCAATGGTGATCTAGCACCTCTTATATTATCTGGATAGAGCTGGAGCCCATTCTACTAAGTGAAATATCCCAAGAATGGAAAAACAAGCACCACATGTACTCACCGTCAAATTGGTATTAACTGATCATCACTTATGTGCACATATAGTAGTAACATTCATTGGGTGTCAGGTGGGAGGGGGAGGAGAGGATGGGTATATACACACCTAATGGGTGTGGTGTGCACTGTCTGGGGGATGGACACGCTTGACGCTCTGGGCAAACACAATATATGTAACCTAAACGTTAGTACTCCCATAACGTGCTGAAATAAAAAAAAAAATAATTGAGCACTTTACTATCATGCCCTCTTTGAAGATAACCCCTGAAGAAATAATAATAGTAATTATAATCATCATAATAATATTGGCTAGTATTTGTTGAATGTTACCTATGCATCATGCACTGGGCCAAACTCTATTAAATCAAATCAAATGAAGTAATTCAGGCACAGAAGTTTTCTTTATTAGTCAAGGTGACAGAGAAAATAAATGTGACGAGAGCAGAATCAGAACCTCCTGACTCAAAAACTGGATATAATAAGTATAAAAGTCAAAGTCCCTTCTAGTTTAATATATGTTATCATGTTAAGGAAGAATCCATTAAGTTTTGTCTTATTAGGTAATGGGCATTTAGTTTTGTTGAAGGAAGGTCTTTTTAGCATCTATGGAAATAATCATACTATTTATCTCTTTTAAGATCAATTAATATGATGAATTGAATTAATGGATATTCTAAAGAAAAGAGAGAGAAAGAATCAGAGAGAGAGACAGAGAGGTAATGAACTAAGGTAAAGATATTTTAACAGCAGACTGCTTCTGAATAAATGTGGAAGAAATGACCTAATAGAAAATATCCATTTTGGGCCGGGCGCGGTGGCTCACGCCTGTAATCCTAGCACTCTGGGAGGCCGAGGCGGGCGGATTGTTTGAGCTCAGGAGTTCGAGACCAGCCTGAGCAAGAGCGAGACCCCGTCTCTACCAAAAATAGAAAGAAATTAATCGGACAGCTAAAAATATATATAGAAAAAATTAGCCGGGCATGGTAGCGCATGCCTGTAGTCCCAGCTACTCTGGAGGCTGAGACAGTAGGATTGCTTGAGCCCAGGACTTTGAGGTTGCTGTGAGCTAGGCTGACGCCATGTCACTCGCCCCAGGCAAGAGAGTGAGACTCTGTCTCAAAAAAAAAAAAAAAAAAAAAAAAAAAAAAAAAAAAAAAAAAAAAAAAAAAAAAAAAAAAAAAAAAAAAAAAAAAAAAGCCATTTTGATTTCTTAATGAAGTAATTGCTTCTGACAAGGATTCTCAATCCATGCTAAAATAATTGGTGAAAGTTTGTTGGGGAAGAGGGTATAGAGGTCTAGGGTAATCATACCAATTCTTATTTATTAAGGGAAAGTGGAACCTTGGTAATGGAGAGTTTTTACAGAAACCGCTTAAGCAATTCAATTGGGAAAAATGGCAGTACTTACCTATTTAATTAAGCAATGAAAATTAAGCAACAGAAATTTTATTGCATTCTTACAAAAAAAAATTAGGTTGAACCAAATCAAGTCAAAGAAATTAGACAATATTAATAGTGGAAGCAAACAATTAGCCCAGATTTCTCAAATGTGTTAATAATATGAAATATAAAATAAGGAGAAGAAAATGCTCTGATTATAGAGACTAAGGAAATATAAAACTCCATATATATGAGTCTTGATTGGTGCCTAGATTTAAAAAATAAATCCATGGAGGATATTTTGGGGACAATTAGGCAAATTTGATTATGTACTGCAAATTAGGTAATATTACAAAGTCAATGATAAACACTCAGGAAATAGTAATGGCGTAATCTCACTGTTCTAAGAGCTGCATGCTGAAGTACTTTGGGTAAGAGATCATGATGGCTGCAACTTAATTTTGAATAATTTAAAGAAAAAAATGTGTGTGTGAGTGTGAGTATACTGGAATATATTGTGTAATTTTTTCAAATTTTCTCTATGTTCAAACATATATAAAAGCACTTTGTAACATCTTTTTTTTTTTTTTTTTTTTTTGAGACAGAGTCTCACTGTGTTGCCCGGGCTAGAGTGCAGTGGCATCAGCCTAGCTCACAGCAACCTCAAACTCCTGGGCTCAAGCGATCCTCCTGCCTCAGCCTCCCAAGTAGCTGGGACTACAGGCATGCGCCACCATGCCCAGCTAATTTTTTTTTTAATATATTTTTAGTTGTCTGATTAATCTCTTTCTATTTTTAGTAGAGACAGGGTCTCGCTCTTGCTCATGCTGGTCTCGAACTCCTGAGCTCAAACAATCCACCCAACTCGGCCTCCCAGAGTGCTAGGATTACAAGCGTGAGCCACCACGCCCGGCCACTTTGTAACATCTTACCACTCAATACTGATTATTCTTCAGACACTTCGTGCTTAGGTTAACTAGAAAAGCATGAGTACTGTCAGCACGTGATTAATATGGAACAGTAACAACAAAGAAAAAAATCAGACTGTCTTCCTTTTTAGGTTGTGGTGATATTTAATTAAACTATGTAAATAGATCAATGTTTAAAATTTTCCAACATTTAGTGTACCCTGGATTTTTTTTTATCATCTCTCATTATTTGCTTTAAGTATCTTTTCTCTGCAGAAATGGTTCTTTTTTCCTATGAACTCTGTTATTCTCACATGAATTCAAATTCAATTTTTTTCTTTTTTTTAGAAAAGTTATAGTAACTTGATTTGCAGCTACATGTAAATGTGTATTAAAATTCAAACTGTTAGAAAACATTTTCAGACTTATAATGATATTCAATGATGCTGCAAAAGTGGTATAGTTTTAGTCCTCTTTGCTTCAATACAATTTTAGCTTTCTATCACAGTTTAATAGCCTCCATGGTACATAGTGTTTAGTTAGATTTCAGGCCAGAGGAGAAAGCTGCAAAGAATTTGTGTTTATGTAAACTTATTTTATGTATTACTATTTCAGAGAATGCATGCCAATGTGTAGGTATATATAAATAAATGCATGCTATAAAATACACCTTTCAGGAGAATACAATGAAGAGAAGTTTTTAGGTCCATATTTGTCATTCCACACTTTTGGAATGACAGGAAGCTGGCAAATAGTTTAAGCTTCCATATGATAGTGATGGTACCACAGATAGCACTTCTAAAATTAATGAGTTATACACAAATCAACTAAAAATAGAGTGAAGATTTAAATGTAAGACCAAAAACTATGACACTATTATAAAAAAACATAGAGGAAATGCTTCTTGACAGTGGTCTGGACAAGACTTTTTTGCATAAGCCATCAAAAGCACAGACAACAAAAGTGAAAATAGACAAATGGGATCACAACAAACTAAAAGCTTCTGCACAGCAAAGAAAACAATCAACAGAGTGAAGAGACAACCTACAGAATGGCAGAAAATATTTGCAAACTATACACCTGAAAAGGATCTAATATGCAGAATATATAAGGAACTCGGAAAATTCAATAGAAAAATAATAATAATAATAATTAATAAAACCCAAATAATCAGATTAAAAAATTGGCAAAAGACCTTGGTAGACATTTCTCAAAAGAAGACATACAAATGGCCAACAAGTATAGGAAAAGTTGTTCAACATGTCTAATCATCAGGTAAATGCAAATCAAAACCATGTTGAGATATCACCTCACTTTGGTTAAAATGGCTTTTAACAACAACAACAAAAAAATCAAAAGGTAAGAAGTGTTAGTGAGGATGTGGATAAAAGGGAACCCTCACACACTCTTGGTGGGAATGTGAAATAGTATAGCCACTATGGAAAACAGTATGGAGGTTCCTCAAAAAACTGAAAATAAGACTACCATATGATCCAGCAATCCTGCTACTAGGTACATAGTCAAAGGAAATGAAATAAGTATGTCGAAGAGATATCTGTACTCCCGTGTTTATTGCAGCACTATTCCTGATAACCAAGATATGGAATCAACCTAAGTGTCCATGAATGGATGAATGGATACAAAAAATGTGGTATACCCAGTAGAATATTATTCAGCCATAAAAAGAATAAAATATTGTCATTTGTGACAACATGGATGATTCTAGAGGATGTTATGTTAAGTCAAATAAGTCAGACACAGAAAGACAAATGCTACATGATCTTACTCACATGTGAAATCTAAAAATGCTGTCCTCAAAGAACGAGAAAGTGGAATAGTACTTACCAGAGGCTGGCGATGAGGAATGAGCAGAAGGTGGTCAATGTGTACAAAGTTACATTTAGATAGCAGGAATAACCTCTGGTACCCTATTGCACAGTAGGGTGACTATAGGTAACAATAATGTGTTGTATATTTTAAAATAGCTACAAGATAAGATTTTCAATGTTCTTGCCTCAAAGAAATGATCAATGTTTGAGGTGATGGATTTGTTAATTACCCTGATTTGATCATTTTACAATGTATACACATATCAAAACAAAACATTGTAGCCTAGAAATATGTGTAAATATTATATCAATTAAAAATAAAATAAAACTTAAAAAATAAAAATAAAATTAATGCATTAGAATAATCTCACGTTCAAAGATTTTACCTGTAATCTGAATAATTAGAAACTTAGCAGTTATGGGAAAAGATTTTTCATCACTGTATAAAAAATTAGATAAGAAGAATTGAATATTTACAAAGGGCTTATATAGAAAGCACTCAAATACCATAGAATGAGAGCTATCTAGACCTGTGCATCAGTTTACTATTGCTGCTTAACAAATTGCCACAAACTTAGAAGCTTAAAAAATATAAATTTATTATCATAGTTTCCAAGAGTAAAGAGTATAGGTATGGGCTGGCCTCTCCCCTTGAGGCCTCACCAGGCTGAAATCAATGTATCGGGTTAGAGTTAAAATTTTATTTTGGGATTAGGGTCCTTTTCTAAGTTCATGTGGCTATTGGTAAAATGTGTTTCCTTGCTTGCAGCTATGGAACTCCTGGAAGCTGTGTCCTTAAGGCCAGCAGCAAACTGACTTCAGGTAGGGATCCATCCCCTTTAAAGGTTCACCTGACTGAGTGAGAACCACCTAGATAATTTCCATTTTGACAAAATTAAAGTTAACTGTTTAGTAACTTAAGCACAGGAGAAACATCCTATTATATTATATCTTCAGGTTCTTTCTGAACTCAAAGGAAGGATACTATACAGGACATGTATATCAGGGGTAGGAATTTCAGAGGGTCATTTTGCAATTCTGCCTACCCCAACAGGTACTGAAAAACCTGAGCTCCAATAGTGACTCTAACATTAGTATTTGGCCTTGGGAAAGACACCTAAGTATTTCCTTAAACTGTCTATTTAAATACATTTAGTTATGATGTGGGAATATGAAGATAATATTACAAATATTTGTTTTCCATGAAAACTATATGACATATTTAACTACTCAAGGACTGTTTTAAGTATTTATTGTAAGCACTGGACCATATCTAAGTGAGCTAGAGACTTGGTCCCCACATTAAGTGAGTTAACAATCTGTAAAAATATTTTTTAATTATAAAGAAATTTAGAAAATATAATTTTTCAATGTCATTCTTAATAATATTAACAGTTTCATACTTGTTCTACATAACAACTTTGAAAGACTCAAGGCAAAATGAGAGATTAAACAAGATCAGAGTGTAATAACTACTCAAAGGGGTAGGGACTAATCCATGTTCAATTTTATACATTAAGACTAACGCAAATATCACAACACTGCTTGGAGGTAGAATGTGGAAAAAGCAGTCCATATCTTAAAGAGATATATGTCTTAAGAATTCCTCAGAAAATAAATGTTTAAGAAATTACCCAGAACATTGATAAAATTGGATATACAACTGGTTATAAAACATAAAATTGATAATTCAATGTCACCTGGAATCAGGTAAATGAAATTTAAAAGAAAAAGATATGCTATTGGCAATGCCATTTTTTCCCAGGGGTTTAGAAATTGTCTTTGGCTTCCCTTTTTCTTTATATTCTGCATCTGATCTACTATTTTGCCCATTTGCCCTTCAAAATGCATCTAACATTTGTCTATATCTCATCACCTCCACTGCCTGTGTAACCGTTTACACAGTTAGTTTGAGCTAACAACACAGTTAGCTCAAAACCTTTCAGAGAATTTCTGTCTTATCATGACTAAAAGCCTTCGGGGTACAGCAGTCCCTGCTACTCCTTTGAACTCCTTTACTTCTCATTTTCTAACTCACTTCTTTCCCACTGCATCAGCTGGCTTCCTTGCTATTCCTGTAAAAGGAGCTCTCTAGCCTAGGGCATTCCACATTTGCCATCTCTCTGGAATGCCCATCCTCAATATGTCTTACTCGCTGCACGAGAAAAAAATAAATGCATACATAAAGATAGTTACATTATGAGATTTATGTAGCCATTAGAATCAGAATCCTGTTTACAAGATACTATAATCATGTTTAAAAGATACTGTAATCAGAGAAAATCATGATGATATAAAGCATTTTAGGAAAAAAATTTAAATTCCATAATAGACATGGCAACAAATGTTCCAATTTTCTGTTGGAAGTAGTGAACATAACCAAAGTTTAGCATTAGGTTATTATTTTAGTGGTGGGCTTATCATGAGTTTATTTTTTTATTTGAATTTTAAAATTATGATAATTTTCATAGTGGAAAAAAGAGTAAGCCCTTACTTAAAATTAAAGCTGAGACCCATACTATCCAGGTCAAAGTAAAAACGAGGTGAAGCTGTGTCCAAGTTAATAATGTAGAATTAGAAAACATATCTCTAGAATACCTACGAATATCATGAATGCCTGTTCATAAAAAAATTCCATAATAATCATGATGTTTTTGAAAATGAGAGCATAGTTACCCAGCAACATTTCTTTATTTTTAAAATGGCCAAAGAGCTTGATCAATTAGTTAAACATTTAGTGCACAAAGCTATCTGGCCTGGGAAACAAAGTGAGATCCTGTCTCAAAACAAAACAAAACAAAACAAAAAGAAAGAAAGAAAAAAGAAAGCTTTCCAGTCAAGTCAATCCTTCTGATAAAACTGAATCTCACCAAAAATCCATGTCCCTCATGGTTTTAGATGGAAATGGGCTACAGAAACACATAGGAAGATTTGATGAGGAGAGAAACCAGTACCACAGTAAGAAAGGAGAACTACCAGCCTGAAGACAGACCCAGCAGAGAGACAATCAAAGTAACAAATACTGTGAATTTGAAGAGAAGTGAGAGAGCTGGAAATTTACAAAGGTGAAACTGAAGCGAGCAATTATCTCTAGAGAATCAAAGGCATGAAAGCTACTATTTATCCCATTTTGGTTGGTCTAATTGGATAATTAGAAAGTGGTGGTGAAAATCCAAAATCTACAGATGAATTGTGGAGAGGACAGTACCTAGAGCAGACTGATAGCAGGTGAATACGGACTGTAGGTGAGGCAACCTCCAAAATATCATTGGGAATGCTAACAGCAGTGGTAATTTAACATTTTAGATCAGGGACGCTATTGATAATTTCATTCAAGTCGCAAATCAATCCTCAGAAAAACTCAGTTTCAATTTTTCAATACATATATCAGGGATAGCATAGAGGTGGGCTTCACACCTGTCAAACCATGTAAGAAGATTTAAGTTTGTTTTTCTCATACTACACTAGTTCAATGTTGATTGCCCTACCTTCCATAACACCACCTTCTCTTGAGTTAGTAATGAAAGGGTATCATGTACTGAGGCAACCAAGAATTTCCAAATTTTAGCAGTATAGCCAGTCTATCTTTACACATACAAAGTCTATTGTAGTAGACCCATCATAGCGATTTATTCAAGATCTATGATGTTTCATCTTGTGCCACTTTCTTCTCAATATGTAGATTCTAGGTTGTGGAGGGTAAAGAAAATGACAGCCAGATCACATGGATTTTTCAGTACCCCATCACAAAAGTTTTACATGGTTACTAATTTTATCAGTCTTTTGGCTACATCTAGTCTCTTGGCCCCAATTATGTGCAGACAAAAAGATGAGAACCAGTTATTGGTAAGAAAGAATGATGTCTCCTAAACTACATCCTTCTAGAATCATAGATACCCATTATCAACTACATTGTTCTGAAGCATTTGAAAGGGGACTTCCATATGAGATCATTAAGAAGGAGCTAACATGTGTATCTTTTCTGCTGGACTTTCACTTGAGAAGATGCAGGCAACTCTTGGGGTAACAGTGATTTGCTGGAGGGGAAATCAATCTAGGGTGGCTCCTTGGCGTTGGTTATACAATGATTACTGAAAGGGTAATAGATATTTATAAATTTGGGCTTCCTGTAACAATGAGCAAAATTGCTCCCTCTAGTAGATAATTGGCTAGTGTAGGCTCTAGATTTCTTTGAATGTTTTTTTACCACCAATCCAGAACGACCAACCCCCCAACCAAAAAAAAAGTTTCCTCATACATCATGTTTTGAAGATCTTCGGCACATAACTCAGCCTTACAACTATAATCTAGTCTGCGGGGAGACAGATGGATTCATGGTAAATCTATTTTTCTTCTAAGGGAGTTCCTTCCTTAGAGGGTTTCCTTAATTGCAAACAGGGTTTCTTCTTTTAAAAAGCCTGGTTCTTGCAAAAGAAGTGCAGAGATTTATTATTTTTTTTCTGATTGAATTGATATGTGTAGTGCGTGTGTGTGTACTTGTGTTTGTGTATGTGCTAAATTATATCCATCTATGTGTACTCAACAATTAAATCCGGTTGTTGTATAATCTTGCCATAGTAATTCTAATTCGCTCCATGTCAATAAATAACTCTGATTTCATTAAAGGAAAAAAGTAATGGGGGAAAAATTTAAAACTCTTTGGGACTGTGTTAGTTTCCTCTGGCTGCTGTAAAAAAATTACCACAAATGAAGTGGCTTAAAACAACAGAACTTTATTCCCTCATGGTTCCAGAGGCCAGAAGTCTAAAATCAAGATGTCGGAAGGTCTGTGCTCCCTCTGAAAGCTCTAGGGGAGACTCTGTTCTTTTCCTCTCGCACATTCTGGTTGCTACAGGTGTTCCATGGCTTGAGGCTGCATCACTCCAATCTCTGCCTCCATGGTCATATTGCCTTCTCCTCTTTCTCTGTCTTTTCCATGTGTGTCTCTTTAAGGACACTTGTTATTGGATTTAGAGCCCACTTAGATAACTCAAGATAATCTCCTCATCTCAAGATCCTTAACTTAATTCCATCTGCAAAGACTCTTTTTCCAAATAAGATAACATTCACAGGTTCCAGGGATTAGAATGTGAGTGTATCTGTTTGGAGGCAATTATTCAGCTAACTAGAGCAACTATCACAAAATTTTCACTGACCAGGTACACTTCCAGAGGATTCATTTTAATTATCCTTATCTGAGACAGTAGGGCCAATATCGTCTCAGATAAAGCATTTTAATTATAAATCTCCATCATCTCTATTTAGGGTTAATATTCATTCTGATTTGGTGAGTGTCTTCCAAATGAGTGTTCCCTTCATTTTGGAAATTAAAGTGCTCTGTTTCTCTTTGAGGATCTCTGTTCTTCGGCTGTAACCTATAGCTCCTGTCATCTGGCCCTTGCCACACAGCTCTTCTGTTCTCCAGGCTCCTATAAAAACTCCCTGAATTGGCATCTTCAAGCATGAGGTGCTTCATGAGTCTACGTCACTGGAATACTGCATGATCCCTTATGGTTACTCTACATCCTACCTGCCCACACACATGTGGAAAGACCCTCTTCCCAACTGTCTTTATATAACTGATTTAAATGTACTGTTTGTTTTTTAGATGAATTCTAACTGAAACAGAATATTGCCGTGCTAGAAAGTCTCGCAAAAATGGAAAATAAGTCCTATTCCCTACGAAGGGAGGGAATACAGTGAAAAATTTATAGTAAAACCTTATCTGTGAACCAGAATCTTTTTTAAAGACTTAGCAGTACAGGAGTCAAAAGTAAATTTGAAGAACTATATAGCCCCAGTACTCAGGAAAAGCAGGTAGAGTGGAAAGTGAGAGTGAGAGCCAGGTCTGAAGCAAAGTCTGCGTATAAATTGATTGAACCTCCACACTCAATCTCTGCATTTAGGTGTCAGAATGCTGAAAATTAATAGATTGCTAGCTCTCCCTGCTTCTGAAACCTACCCACCTTTATGAAGCAGGAGTCTGGAAAATTTTCTGTACAGAATCTGGGAAGTCACAGATAAAAAGCATTGCAACCACTTACAATTGGATTTCTTAAAAAATATATATATATTCTTGCATTTCATCCACCTGTTCACCCTCCAGTAAAGTCTAGCATTCAGAAAAGTATACACATATTCACACTTACACGAACATACACACAATATTGTTATTTAGCTTTTTATTGCTTGAATTTAAGAGTTAAAGTCAGAGATGTCAACTATTTGAAGAAAGGTTTTAATATTAGAGGGACCAAAACAAGTAAACAAAAAGGGACGCAAGAATCGAGGGAATTGGAGGAAACAGACAATTCAGGGATCAAAGGAAAACCGTAAAGAAAAAGCAAGCAATATTTTCAGAGAGTTAAGGGAAATGTAACCATTTAATTAGTATAATATGTTATATGAAAGGAAATAAGAAAGGTCTTTTAAAAATATGTATTTATAGTTTTTATAATATGAAAAATAGCATTTAGAAAATTTCTTAAAAAGCTTACTGAAAATAAAGGAATAAGAAATACTTTAAAACATTTAAAAAATGGAGAATATGCAAGAATGTCCAATATCCAAATAATAGAAGTTGCACAATTGGAAAACAGAGATTGCAGTGGAGAGAATATTTTCAGATAAATAATATATTAATAAGAAAAAAATTCAATGTTGAGAGACAGGATTTTAGAGATTGAAAGTATCCACTATTATCAAGCACAATGAATGAAAGGATGGTTACTTCAAAGATATACCATTAACACTTCTGAACAGCAAGAATAAAGAGAGATCCTATGATTTTCTTTGTGAGGATGGGGAAAACAAATGGATCTTATATAAAAGCTCAAGAATCATAATGGAATCAGACTTAATAATCAATAAAGCTTAATAAATATCTAAACTATCTATCCAATACAAGCTTAGAAAAAAGTTACTTTGTGACATAGATTCTCAAAATCTTACCTCCCCTTCCTCCTAAGGAAGCTCCTGAAGGAAAGAAACAACAAAAAAGCCATAGGATTCAGGAAATAGAAAATAAAAACCTTTGGAAATGAAAGTAATGAGAGTCTTTCTGTGACCGTTTTATAGTAGGCCAGAGGCTAGTTCAAGAGTTTAGATCTTTACGAAAATACATGGAACTAATGGAATATTCAGGCCTTTTAAACACTTCTACCTTTTAACACTTCTAAACATCTTGCTAAGTGTTTTATATACCTATTGCAGGATTTGAGGAAATTTGAAAATAGGAACATAATAAAATAACTACAAAAAGAGGATATTATAAACTCCAGGAAAAATTAAATTACATAAGAAAGGTAAATTCCTGGACCAGCTGTGAAAAATATTTACATACTCACATAAGTAATCCTTGATTACTGGTTTAATCAAGAACAGTAAAATAATAATATTGGTAGAATAAGGGGAAGAGGTGGAGCGAGAATATTACTCTCATAGTAAGTCAATGGATAATGTTAAATCAACAAATTATAAAATGGTCGTAAAGCATGCATTTAGAAAAATGGGGCGGAAAATTTTTTATAACCTCTGAATACCATTCCCTGTTTGATAAGTATTTATTAATTCAGTTAAAATTTAAGAAACAGTGCTATGTTCAGGATGAATATTGGGAATGAAAATTATTTTAGAAAGGCTATTAGTTAATGTCTTAAGTAGAGTAAATCTCTTCATTGAACAACCGATTACTAAATTGTTACATGTTTGCTATCACAGTAAGCTTTGTAGATAGAAAGACAAATAAGTGAAATAATGAGTAAATTTCTGTTAGCCTCTGAGATAATCCTTTTCCTGATTGTGGTTTGTCCGTTTTATATCCATCTGTTGTTTATCTTGCTTCAGAATCTGTGGCTTTCCACTAAGAGACAATATTTACCGTCAATGCAAATTTCACACACAAAGAACAACTACTGCCACCTTGTCTTCACCGTATTTTTGTAGATCTGAAGGGTAGTAGATATTAATTAGCCCAGCAATCTCATGTTAAAAAGAAAAACCTGTGGCCAACACAACTAAAAGGATAGGATCAATGAGAACTTACGCTGACTATGAATCTGTGAATGAGTGCATGGCAGGTGTTTGTAAAATGTATGAAGAACGTCTGAAGAGAATGAATCCCAACAGTCCCTCCATCACATATGGTATCAGTCAGTTGTTTGATTTTGTCGATGATCTGGCAGACCTCAGCTGCCTGGTTTACCGAGCTGATACCCAGACATACCAGCCTTATAACAAAGACTGGATTAAAGAGAAGATCTACGTGCTCCTTCACCGGCGGGCCCCACAGGCTGGGAAATAATTGAGTTGGAAGCATCAGGGGGTTGGGGGCGGGCTTGGAACACAGGCGTGTACAGCGTGCTGTAGTGAAAGTTTTGTGTTCTAGTAATCCTGTTTCCATTTTGTTACACTCTAGCCAAGATTGAATATATTAGATAAAATGTGAGGATCTTGTTCAGTCTGAAACCCCCATTGCCCCCCCTTTTTCCTTTTTTTTTTTTTTTACTTAAACATTTTTACGATGATTTAGATGGAAGTTGTTTGTCAGTTAATGTTGGTTCCAATCTTTCAAACTGTCCATATCTGCTTTATAACATTCACTGTACTAACCCTTCTTCAGGATGGGGTAGGGGGTGGTAACACAGTTTAGTTATGTCCTCAAGGTAAAGTCTTAGTGAAACATAAATAAATGTTCTTTAGTTTAAACAAAAAATGATACATAGCCAGTTAATCACTGAGAATAGTTTTTTGCATATAATAGAAAAATATGTATTTACTTAGTATGAGTATACAATTCTTGTTAGCATAATCATAAAATTGTGATGAATGAACATGCTTGTATATAAGACATTAAATTACACATATGAAAAATAAAATCATTTTAATATGTAGTAATATTCTACTTAAGGTATATATAATATTCAGAATTTATCTTGGTAATAATAATATTTTAAAACATTTATTGATTATTATGTGCCATTGTTCTAAGAGGTTTATACAGTCCATTTCATTTATGACATTGAAAAAGCAGAGAATTAAAAAAAAACCTAATTGACATCTTTTGTAATTTTTTTAGGTTTACAATTCAGTCAAGATGTTAATAACCAATGTACTTTAAAATTTACTATTTGAAGGGGAAATTGAAACATTTTATGTACAAAAAGATAAAAAAATAAGTGTAAGATCAGTATATAAAAACTATTACTGAATTAAATGAAAGATTTTCACTCTCCATTGTTGGAATATAATATGGGCAATGACATTTTAAAATATCATAACTACAAAGACACTGTTTATTTAGCTCAAATATTCTAAGCGGTTTGAAAACCTTGTTTGCAACAGAAGAAATTTTAATGACTCTGTGATGAAATATCAGCCAGGGGATGATAGTAATACCAAATAAGATAAACTTGATGATGTGATGATTCTTAAACTACCCAAAATATTTCTATTTAAAAGCATTGAATTTAAAAAATGTAGAATTTACTTCAAACAAGGAGATTATTACAAGCCCATGGCTTAAGATTTCTATTCTATGACAGCAATTTTGATATGTAAAATGATATAATCAAAGATACAGTTACCAAGCCAAACTCACTTTCATAGATTAGAGAAAAGCTATATGCTGTTCTACAACTTTGAATGGATATTAGTCAATTACCTAATTTATGAGAGATACCTCCTTACAACTCTCTCTCTCTCTCTCTCTTTCTCTTTTGGATGCCATTCATAACTCCCAAGTGCCTAACTTAAGATACTTGTGTTAGTTGTAAGATGTGTATCATTTTAAATTATGTACACTTATTCAGTTATAGTTATTTATTTATTTCAGGATATTATGGGGGTACAAACATTTTGGTTACATGTTATGACTCCTAGAAGAAGATGTAGGGAAGACCCTTTCAGACATCAGCCTAGGCAAAGAATTTTTCAAGAAGACCCCCAAAGCATTCACAGCAGCAACAAAAATAAACAAATGGGACCTGATCAAATCAGTTGGCTATAATTTTAAAGGAGATAAGAAAGAAGACACCTTTTCTGAACCCCCCAAATATTTTAATTTTGATCGTCACTGTTTGTATTCCATGTTGTTAATGATAGTCTCCCTTTTGAAATGTAAAATATATGAGAATAAATTTTATGCCATAATTTATGTGCTATCATATTGAAATAGTCTAAAGTGGTAAGCACACCACTGACATACAATAGGTAATGGTGGTTTTAATGGTCTCTGAAGTCAGTTTGGATGGTAACAGTTCTACCATCTACTAACTGTGTCACCGAAGGTATCTGAGTCTCAGTATAACTATCTGCAAATTTTAAAAAGTTAATGAATAGCACGTACAATATAAGGTTATTATGGAGAGTAAAATAAATTTTATATAAAAGTAAAATACTAAAACAGTTCCTGATACCAGTAGGTATTATATGAGTATGTAGATGCAAACTTAATATTCTTACTAGATGGAAATCAGCAACAAACACTAAAAATCAAGTAGAAGATGCTATTTTATAACACTATTTTCAGACGCAGGACTAACAGTTACTTTACATGCTTTGATCATGTAACACTATCTCTAATTCTGTAAAATACTGAAGATATAATTTCACTTACAGTTGTTAAAATTGTTTAAATTGTGATCCCATCCCCAGCAGAATCTCTTTCATGTTTAACCAGGTATGCATTTGGGCTTTCACCCATGTCTGAGAAATTACAGGCATGGACATCAGTGCCTTCTCCAGTTTTCCTTTGGTTTTATTTATTTATATATTCCCTTACTGAAGTCTCCTAATTAAATTTCTCAAGGCTTTATTAATATTTATCCATATAATAATGGATTACGATCCCTACCCCCAACACATACACACTTAAAATGTGAGACTACAATTCAAATTGGACATTTTTTCTCACTTATATTCTGTACTTCCCAAACTTTGTGTCTTTACAACACAAAGATAAGTGTGAGTATTAATATGAATATAAAATAATGAGAAAAGAATGTATACGAATATGAAAATATTACAAAATGACGATAGTAAGTTCCAATTTCATTCTCTTCCTGTATTTTTCCCTAACCAAGTATCAGAGGGCCATATTTCCCAGAAAGAAGGATATTTTCCTAGAGTACTAACGGTGGGCTGAAGGCTCTTTGAATCGGTTATGATTTTTATGCTGCTATTTTGCCACTAGCTCTTGGTGCTGCTGTAAGGTCCAAATCCCTTCTCTATTGAGTTGCCTCGGTCATTGCTGTGCTATCTCAAGTCACCTGCGTAAACCAAGCATTCTAATCTTTACTTGGAACATCAGCAATCTCTTTGCCAAGCTATATCAACACTATAATTTCCTTCCACACTCCTTCTATTTCACCTCCACTTGAACATACTAATGTGTTACAATTCTTACCTGCCAAAAAGACCTCTTTGAGAAGAAAACATGGACAAATAATTACATGAGTTCGGGAAGCCTGAAGTTTGATAATCCACACTGCTAATCTCCAACATTCTTCCCAGCAATGTTTCATGCACCCTCAAATTAGGCTTCATTATCACTTACTCTCCTGGTCTCTACATTTTGTTCTCTCTCTGTAGCCTTGATTCTCATGTCAGCCTAGCCAAGTTGTAATTCACATATGCCACTGAAAAGAGAATAGAAGCTGGTCAGATGTAATTAATCATACATGTTGCTATGGTTTGATGTGTCTTCTCCAAAATGCAGATGTTGCCAATGTGATAGTATTAAGAGATGGGACCATCAAGAGGTGATTATTCCATGAGGGGTCCTTCCTAGTGAATTGGATTTGGTGCCCTCATAAAAGGGCTTCACAGAGGGAGTTCAGCCTTTTTGTTCTTCTGCCTTCTGCCATATGAGGACACAGTATTCTTTGCCTCTGAAAGACTCAATGTTCGAAGCACTATTTTGGAAGCAGACAACCTGCAGGCACCCTGTCAACTTCTCAGCCTCCACAACTGTGAGAAATAAACTTCTGTTCTTTATAAATTCCTCAGTCTGTATTTGTTATTTTGGTATTTTGTTATAGCAACGCAAATAAACTAAGACACCTATATCAAGGCTAAATTTCCTTTTTCCTGTCTTCTGCATAGAAAATGTATGTTCTTTGTCTTCTCAAAGCAAACTAAGAAGACACATATGAATGAGATTGGGCTTTTCTGATTTCTAGGAGATAAAATAAATATAACACTCCACATCTCTACCTCTCACCTTACAGGACAATGCTTACATAATGCTAACTTAATAATCCTTTTGTAGAATCACCTGTGAAAAATCCTATTTTCTTTCATATATCAAATTTTATTCTAATAATTTTGATATCACTTATATGGTACCATAATTATCAATTTCCAAATAATTATGAAACTAATGTATTTGGCAGGAAAGAATACACTTAATTCAAGGGGTCCAAAATTTCCTTTCCACTGAGATATACTTCTTTTTAAATACATTTATTCCATTCAAATTTAGTCTATAGCCACAAGATGAACATTAGTAAAAAATAAATTTTGTCGTTTCAGAGATTTATTCACATACTCTCAAACCTCTTCATTTCTTAAAGACAAAATTCGGTCCCCTTTTTGGCATCTGAAGTGACTAATGATAGCATGTAATTATTCCATACGGCCCCGCTTATAGCCGTTAAGACATCTTTAATGATGACAGATGATGAAGGCAGAGAAACCACAGGGAAAACAGAGCAACTTTTGCATTCCCTCTCAAAAGTCTGTTTGCCTCTAAAATTATGGCCATCGTGCTATTCAAAAATTAACTTGAACACAACCTTTAACATGGGTTATGTGTGATCCCCATGCTCAACCTACCTCCTGACATTGCCTGATAATTGCTGAAACTCCACCTCACAGGTTAAAGGAGCTACATGAATTTGAGGTGCCATTTCTTGATTTTGAAAGCAGGCTTTAGGTCAAATGTAGTTAATAGCTTCACCTTTCAAGATGACTTTTTTTCCTCATAGACTGAGTAACACAGCTGACCTTATTCAAATAATAAAATGCCATCCTGTCACATAAGCTTGCAAACATTCCAAAACAAGCTCATTAGCAAATAATGATGCCAAAAGAGTAACTTTTTAAATGTCAATAAATACATTTTACATCCCTCTGATAATCTGGGAAAAGTAAGCAGATAAGTAATTATCAGAGCTGTGCTTCTGTATAGATAAAGTTAGAAAAACAATCTGTGAAATTCAAAAGTTATATTTAAAACACAAAGCACATCAATGATTCTTTTTCTTTCCCCCAGTATGAAAGATTTTTAATGAGATTCTAAACCTTAAGTGACATATTTACACAAAACTCTGCTGCTAGATAATGAGAATGAAAAGGTGTAAAAATTTCTGTAATATAACCTCTGATTTAAACCTTGACTGTGTCTCCAGATTACATAGGAAATAATTCTTTCTACTCAAGTCTATAACCATACCCACCCCCGCCCCCAACACACACACACACACACACACACACACACACACACACACACATACATCCAGGCCATTCAAATAGGAATGTTGAATG
>RJWJ010009789.1:0-48979 GCA_004363605.1 Indri indri | reverse complement strand
CTACAGGCATGTGCCACCATGCCCGGCTAATTTTTTCTCTCTATATTTTTAGCTGTCCAATTAATTTCTTTCTATTTTTGGTAGAGACGGGGTCTCGCTCTTGCTCAGGCTGGTCTCGAACTCCTGAGCTCAGAACGATCCGCCCGCCTCGGCCTCCCAGAGTGCTAGGATTACAGGCGTGAGCCACCGCGCCCGGCCTTGGTCGTTATATTTATACTTTATTGAAATATTTTGTAAAAATACCAATAATTAAAATGATATGTTTTTCATGTGTGTGTATTTATGTTATTGTAACACCAAAGAGGATATTATAGAAAATCCCTAATTACAGACATGCATACACTCTGCTGGTGTGAGTATAAATTGATACACACTCATAAAAGGCAATTTGGTAATGTTTTTCAAAATTGAAAATGTACCTACTTTATGACTCAGTGAATCCACTAAAAGTAACTCATTCTAGAGGCATGTTTGCACATACAGGCAAAGACAGATGAGTGAAGATGGAAATAGGAATGTTAATCCACAGGTAACCTATCTACCAACAGAAGTCTGCTAAAAATAGCTATGTTATTTTTTTTAAAGACTATTTTCAAACTCTGTTTAAATCTTTTTCCCAGTCTTGTCCCTTCAATATTGGTTTTTTGTGTTAATTATAATAGACAACAAATACAGCCTCATAGTATAATTTAAAGTCAGGTAATGTGATACCTCCAGATTTGTTCTTTTCGCTTAAGATTGCTTTGGCTATTTGGGCTCTTTTTTGGTTCTAAATGAAGTTTAGGATTATTTTTTCTAGATCTGTGAAGTAAGAAATATCTGTTGCTATTTTGGTGGGAATTGCATTGAATCTGTAAATCGCTTTGGTTAGAATGGGCACTCCAACGATGTTGATTCAATCAATCCATGTGCGTGGGATGTTTTTTCATTTGTTTGTGTCATCTATGATCTCTTTCATCAGTGTTTTGTAGTGTTCCTTGTAGAAATCTTTCACTTCTCTGGTTAAATATATTCCTAAGTATTTTACAAAGATACCTGCACTGGAATGTTTATCACAGCACAATTTACAATTGCAAAGATATGGAATCAACTTAAGTGCCCATCAATACACGAGTGGATAAAGAAAATGTGGCATATGTTAACATATAACATGAAGTACTACTCAGCCATAAAAAGGAATAAAATAATGTCATTTGCAGCAACTTGGATGGAATTGGAGACCATTATCCTAAGTGAAATATCTCAGGAATGGAAAAACAAACACCATGTAGTCTCACTAATAAGTGGGAGCTAAATGATGGGTGCACATGGGCACAAAAAGACATAAAGGACATGGGAAACTAAGAAGGGGAGAAGATGGGAAGGAGTTTAGGGATAAAAACTTCCTCTTGGGTACAATGAACGCTATCCTGGTGGTGGGCACACTGGAAGCCCTGACTTCAGCATTGTAGAGTGTATCCATGTATCAGAAACTTTTGTACTCCCTTAATATTTTTAAATCAAACAAACAAACAAACAAAAAAACCCAAATAATGACTTCTATTTGGTAATCGCCTCTTCTATTTCCAAACAGAATACTTTTCTGCTGTATTCTTAACACAAATTCATATATTCATTTATCAAATATTGTAGTGGGCATTTACTATGTGGCAGGCAGTGTTAGAGGTGCTTGCAGAGAAAAATTCCTTCCCTCATGGAGCTTACATTGTAGAGAAAGGATACTGAAAATTTACAATAAACGTAATAAATGAGCAAATCATATAGATGACAGTAAGTGGTTTAAAAAATGGACAAGACAAAGATATTTGGAATACTGGGGATACAAGGCATGCTGCAGTTTTAAGTAGGATTGTTAGGATGGATTTCATTGAGAAGGTGACATTTGGGTGAAGATTTTAAGGAGGAGAGAGAGTTAACCAAGCAGATATCTGTACTGTGTGAGGTCAGCAGAGCTGGACTGAAGAACGAGGGAAGAATAATAGGAGACAAAGTCAGATGAAGAGTGAAAAGTCAGGTCATGTGGGGCCTTGGAGGACATTCAAAGGACCTTGGCTTTGAGATAGAGAGTCAGAAACCATTGGAGACTTTGAGCAGAGGAGTGACACAATCTGACTCATGTGTTAAACGGGGGCTGTGTTGAAAAGGGACTGTAGGAGGAAATCCAATTAGGAGCCTGTTGCAAGCATCCAGGCCAGAGATGGTGGTGGCTTGAAGGAATGTCAAGGTGAAGGTGGTGACAAGTAGAGAAGACTGAGAGGGAGCTTTCCTAACAGATGAGATGTGGGATTTCAAAGAGAGGAGTCGCAGATGATTCCCCATCAATTAAAAAACTGGAGGAGGAAGAGTGGGTGTATCAGTTTGGGAAGGATGATTTGGTGTTCAGTTTTGGATATCTTTAATTTAAGATGTTAATTAGATGTTCCACTGGAGACTTTGGAGTTAGAAATATAAATCTGGAGTTCAGAAGAGAGGTCTGATCTGGGGATTTAAATTTAGTAGTTATACTCTGGTTTCTCTTCAGATCATGTAAATCTTTCGCCTTTTTAAATTTAGTACTCATCAGCATATAGTGAGAATTTAAATCCATGAGACCAGATAAAATCATGAGAGGAGTTGGTATAAGTGTCCCAAAATTGTGAGGTTGGGCAGGAGAGGCAGAGCTAGCAAGGAACATGAAGAAAACAAAGGGAGTATACTCTGGAAATCAAGTGAAGAAAGTGTTTCCAGGAGGAGCAGGAGACCAACTATCAAATGCTGTTGATGGGTCAAGCAAGCTAAGGATTGATTGGGAGATGATAGGGGTGATTGATAACCCTTAAAAAAAGTAAAATGCCACAATCTTAATGATTATGAAAAAAATTTTGTTTTAAATTTGAAACTGAGAAAATTATGGTTAAGATAAATAATAAAGGCACTGCTGGTGGGACTGCAAATTAGTATAACCTCTATGGAAATAATATGGAGATACTTCAAAGAACTAAAGTAGAACTACCATTTGATCCAGCAATCCCACTGTTGGGTATTTATTTACCCAAAGGAAAAAAAGAACATTCTATAATAAAGGTATCTGCATTCAAATGTTTATAGCAGCACAATGCACAATTGCAAAGATGTGGAGACAAACCAAGTGTCCACCAATACGTGAGTGGATTAATAAAATGTGGTATGTTTATACCATGGAGTACTACTCAGCCACAAAAAAAATGGTGAACTACATCTTGTATCATCGTGGATGGAGCTGGAGCCCATTCTTCTAAGTGAAGTATCACAAGAATGGAAAAATAAGCATCATATGTACTCACCATTAAATTAGTACTAATTGATCAATACTATGTGCACATATAGAAGTAACATACATTGGGTTTGGGCAGGTGGGAGGGGGAAAGGGGAGATGGGTAAATTCACACCTAAGGGGTGCGGTGTGTGCTGTCTGGGCAATGGGCATGCTTGTAGTTCTAACTTGGGCGGTGCAAAGGCAATATATGTAACCAAAGCATTTGTACCTCTGTTATATTCTGAAATTAAAAAAAAAAAGAAAACACAAAAAAATAAAAAAAACCTGTCATTGAACAAAATATTAAAAAGGATAAATGATGAAGGGAATGTATTAGCATAACTTTAGAAAAAATTGTATAGCCATTTTGAGCCAATGGGTGGTTTAGAAATATTTAAATAATAACAAAGCAAAATAATATAGATTGGATTATGCCACAATTTCTTTATATTGTTTCCGATTCTTTACATATAAAGAACAATCCATGATTGGAAAAAGTATATTTCAATGTGTGTTTTGTGAAGTCGCTCTACTCCTGTCCTTGTTTAGCTAGTTCCCCTACTCCTATATATTTTTTGCATATAATTTCAGTATTTCTTATTGCAGATAATAGCGATTACAAGTATACATTCTTATCTTCCCTAATTTATTACTCAATGGGTAGCATACTATAAACATGTGAACAGTCATATTTTCTTTCCTTTTTTAATGGTCGAGTAGTGTTTCCTTGAGTAGACAGCATCATAGTTTATTTAAACAGTTTTGATAAATATTTGGAGATTTTTCTAACTTATGAAATTAGATAATGCTATAACCTTACACATTTCATGTGTTCAAACATATGTGTAGGACAAATTCATAGATTGCCAGGTCAAAAGTTTTACAGGTTTATTTTTGCACTGTTAAATTTCTTTCCATAGGGATTGTCCTATTTTGCATTTTTGCTAGCAAGATATGCAAGCAACTAGTATCCTAAAGGCTTACCAATGGAATGTATTGTCATAGTTTTGGATCTTTGCAATTCGATAGATGAAAAATGGCATCTCTTATGGTTGAGGTTGAATACATTTGTAGACACTTAAGGACCACTTGTATCTTTTTTTCCATGAGTCTTCTGATCATATATATCTTTTATCCATTTTTCTATTGGGTTTTTAATGCTTTTCTTCTTGATTTTTAGGAGATTTTCATGTATTAGGGAGAAGAATCTGTGTCTCTGATATGAGTTGTAAATGCATATTTTTTGTTTTTTATCTTTTAGCTTGGATTTTTTTTTTTGCCATGTGGAAGTTTTTTAAATGCAGTTATGCATTTGAATTTATGTTTTATTTTATAGGTTGTAGATTGCAAGTTACAGTTAGAAAAGTCTCCTGCTTTTCTAACAGAAAAGGAGCACAAAAGGATTTGATATGTTTTCTTCTAGCATATTTTTGATTCATTGGAGTTTGCTCTGGTATGTGGTATGAAGACAATTTGATCCTTTTCCAGATGGCTGCCCAGAGGTCTGAAATTTATTTTTTAAAAATTGTACCTTTGTTCTCAGTGATCTGAGATTTTACCTTTATTATATATCAAATTCCCACATGTATTTGAGTCTATATTTAGACCTCCTATTCTGTTCTATTGGTCTGTCTACATAATCCTCTGCTACTATCTCACTGCTTTATCTATTGTGGCTAGAGTATGCTTTAATTTTTGGTTCATCCTCGTTCTCTTCTCTTCATAGTTTTATTGGCTATATACCATAATTTGAATACTGTGGAAGCTTTTGGTGTATGGGTATTCATAACATTAAAAGTAAGCTTTAAGAGCTGTTTTTAGTTTGTAGTTATTTAAACCCATTTAAAGTACCTATTATGTGCTTATTAGCACTTTTCTATATACTTGGGAACATCTGTGAACAGAACAAACTTCTCTGTAGTTTCATAGCCACATACATTAGTCTTAAGTCTTTCAAGAAAAAGTTCTATTTGATTATTCTTCATGTCATCCAAGAATGATTTAAAACAGAATGCCAACTTTGCCATCTTAATATTTTATGAAGAAAAAAGTCTTAAAAATCTTGTACAACATCTATAATAAATCATCTTTGATCCAGAATAGTAAAGAAAATGGAGAAAAGAAAAAAGTGATGGAGAAAAATGAGATACCCAAGAGATATCTTGTTCTACTTATCTCAGTTGAAATTAAGTGTCTATTTAGTATCATAAATTTATAGTACAGTGACCACAGGAGCATTTCAACACTTGACAAGGCTAAGAAATGATTGTTCCTACACTATATCAAGCATTTAAAATTTGACTCCTAAACTGTTAATAATAAAATGGTAATAATAATTTTTTTGTTAAAATTCAAGATTTATAGTCAAATCCCAGAAGCTATGATGAGATAGTCAGCATCAGCCTCAGCTTTGGCTGAATATTGCTTTTAGCACTTGACCACTTAGTATGACATAAAAAATATATGTCTTCTGAGGTTCTTTATCATCAATTATTTTTTCCGAGGACAGAAGACTAAAGATGAGAATAATGAGATGTAGTACCTGCAGGTCAGGAGCATATCAAGCTCATGACAATCTTTTCATCAGTTAGAAGTTTTCTTAGCCTCATATAAACTGTCCAGTGAGCAGAACTTACGTGGAAGCATCTTACCTGGACTTTGCCCTTCTGAAGTACGGGATCATCCCTTTGCTGTTTAGCAACCACCACACAACTGGAAGAAATTGTTCTAGGCCTTGGAGTTAAAAGGCCAACTTAGTCAAGGACATTATTAAAAAAAAAACTCCTCATTTAAACAGGATACAATAAACATTCAAAACTGATAAGCAGAATAATTTCCTACAGGACTTTATTTATACCATTGCTTTTGCCTGAAACCTCCTTCCCTGTCTCACTTGCCAAATCTTGATAATCACCTCTGGAAATTCATTCTTTCTGAACTAGCTTCCAGGGATGGGTAAAGAACACACCACTAGTTATTCATAGCATGGTGGCTGCCTCAAAGTGCATGCATTAATACAGTGGTTCTCAAATTTAGCATCCATTTGAATCACCTGGAGGGCTTGCTGCCCTAGATTGGTGGGTTCTACCTTATGATGGCTGATTGAGGTCTGGGATAGGCTCTAAGACTTTACATTTCTGACAAGTTCCCAGGTGATGCTGATGTTGCTGATCTGGGACCACTCTTTGAGGACCACTGATGTATCACAATAATGGTTTAACACTCTGTTTCTCTACTTGTCTATGAATGTATTGGAAGCTGATAAAATTCAGTTTCATGTCAGTTTCTAGAAACCAGAAACGTACCTGGCACAAAGTAGATGCTTAATAAATAGCTATTGATTAAATGCATAAAGAGCTTTAGTTGATAGTACCAATTGCATAAATTTTCATAGATTTTGTACTTGTGAGCTACTTCCTCCCGCCCCCGTAGCCACCAGTTGTTTTTTTGGAAACTAAAATTTCAAAGATTATTGATAACTTTAATGTAAAATCTGAAGCACCTGTGCAGAAAATTTTGTATTACTTAATAATACACACACACACACACACACACACACACATTTTTTTTTTTTTTTTTTATAAATTTGGGGATGAGAGGGATGACGATGAGGCCTACCCAACAGAGTGGTGAGATGAGCATCTGCCACAATGCACAATTTTGTTTCATCTAAAAGCAGAACACGGCTTTGGTATTGGCTTGCAGAATAATGAGGGCCCCACCAAAGTCTCTTCTCTCTTCAGCAACACTTCTCCACCCCACCCAGGGGCATCGCAAAGCAACAGCAGGCTCCCACAGTTGGGCTGTCCTTCCCAAGGCAGGCTGGCTACTCTCAGTGTACCCTTGCCACGTGCCACTGGAAAAGCTGAAGATAAGCCTGGACAGAAATTTGGCCCATGGACTACTGAGTCAAAATACAGATTGGGACACAAGATGCCAGAGGCAAACATTTTGAAATATCAGAAAGCAAAGGTTAAAAGTGTTGACGATGACACACACACTGAGCTCTGCTGCCCACTTCCACGTCCTGCTTTAAAGATTGTCTTTTCTCTGTGCAAGTGTTTGTTGACTTGGGAACTGATGAAAGGACGGAGAAGAAAGAAACCTTTGTCTGTGACCTTACCCTTTGGCTTACATTCATTAAAATGATAAAACTGAATGAGATAATTTTTATTCTATTTTCTTTTTTTTTGTTCTTCACTCTACTTTTCCATTGCTGTTTCGCTCACCTTGCTTTTCCCAGATGCATCGTCCATTGTTAGCACTATCTGTAGTTCAAAAGTCTTTTCAGATGTTAAATTCTCTCTTGCAGTTATTGCCTGGCTTTTAATTTTTAATGCTTCTCCCCCCCACCCCACACCTACTACTTGTATTTTTCTTTTCCATGGATTTGATCTCCTTGGCAGCTGGCATTGTCTCCATTATTTCATCCTGCTCACGTAAATATTGTCAAAGCATTCACCTTTCTTTTACCCCAGAGGAGGAACTAGTCGATAAAGAATATGCTACACCTTTTCTTTCTTTCAAAGAACAGATAGCTGTTTCTCATGAAAGTCTCCCTTGTAAATTTCTTTATATTTCCCTTTAATAATTAATCTTGGCTTTGTTATTTAAAAAGCAGTGTCATCTTCTTCTAAAGATTTGTTCTATGTTATAATACCGTGAATTCTTACCACTCATAGAAAATAAAACTCTTATAAGGAGTGGAGAAAGACCAAAAGTGAGGGAAAAAACCACATTATTTCATTAATTGTATTTCTTTTCTTTCATCTACAGTGGTCTCCAACCTTTTTGGCACCAGTGACTGGTTTCATGGAAGACAATTTTTCCATGGATGTCGGGGCAGGGAGGGAGAGGGGCTGAACTCTGCTCCCTGGTCCCTTACAGGCTACAGACCTGTGGTACTGGTCTGTGGACTGGCGGTTGGGGACCACAGATCTAGAACAATTGTGTAAGATTTTAAATTTTATATAAATGCTTAAATTCTATATTAATATGACTCCTAGCCTCCATGGAACTCAAAACACTTAAATAAGTAGGTAATAATACTATTAATAGAATATATATTCTAAAATATAAAAATATATATTTTAAATGAAAATGAAATGGGGTTATCTCTAGGAGATATGTTATCAATGTGTTATCTGTAAATTCTGGTCAGTGAAGTTTTTCATTCTAGTTTTAATGACAGCTTTTATTTCTGGCATGAATGGATATCTTCCTGACTGTATTCCTTCCTAGGATCCAGCCAAAGCATCTATATATTAAATTTGTTGAGACTTTTTTTTTTTGAGACAGAGTCTCACTCTCTTTCCTGGGGCGAGTGCCATGGCGTTAGCCTAGCTCACAGCAACCTCAAACTCCTGGGCTCAAGCGATCCTACTGTCTCAGCCTCCCGAGTAGCTGGGACTACAGGCATGCGCCACCATGCCCGGCTAATTTTTTCTGTATATATTTTTAGCTGTCCGATTAATTTCTTTCTATTTTTGGTAGAGACGGGGGTCTCACTCTTGCCTCAGGCTGGTCTCGAACTCCTGAGCTCAGAACGATCCGCCCGCCTCGGCCTCCCAGAGTGCTAGGATTACAGGCGTGAGCCACCGCGCCCGGCTGTTGAGACTTTTTTTAGCAGGCAGGAAAGGGTAATATTGGTGACTTACCAGGTTTTGGCCTTGTTGATTTAGTTCGTGGACTGGAAGAAAAGGAGATTTCTTTATTTAGCGCAGTTGGTCTCAACCATCCCTGTGCCTCAGAATCATCAAGAGAGTTTTTAAAACTAAAAGTGCCCAAGCCCAACTTTCAGGGATTCAATGTCACTTTGCTTGGGGGAGAGGGAGGAGGCAAGAAGTGAGTATTTTTACAAACTCTGAGTTGATTCTAATGAGCAAAGTAGGGAACCACTGAGTAATAATCCTACTGATAAACCGTGGCTGCACACACAGGTCCAAGATCATCTTCAAAGAACTAGGAAAGCCATGACTTCATATCTTATGTCCTTGTTTTGGTATTTCCCTTGGACTCCTGACAAATGACTTAAACTCTGGTCCCACAATGGTTAAGTTTGCCTCTTCTTTTCTTTTGCAAAGCTAGTATATAAATGTCCAAATTATTGATGAATATCAGAGTGGAGGATTAAAGAGTGGGAAAGGCAGAGAGCATCCTTTACAATCTGGAACAATGAAAGAGAGCACACGTGCTTTTGTTTCTGATCTGGCAAAGTATGCCACTA
Organism: Indri indri; assembly: GCA_004363605.1. Lineage (NCBI taxonomy): Eukaryota > Metazoa > Chordata > Mammalia > Primates > Indriidae > Indri > Indri indri. The sequence goes on along the minus strand of RJWJ010009789.1, from coordinate 39,479 downwards.
ATCTAGTCGTATCCATCATGTCAAGCTCGCTTACAAACTTATTGTTGTCTGTCTATGGAGATGTGACATTAAGTAGCCCATATACTGTGTTATTTATTTGTTTATAGGTTAATTGTTCAGAATATTGATCTCCTGGGCTTATGTTCCCATTCTTTCTCAAATACCCTTTCAAATCAACAAACATAAAATAGAACAGATTCTTTCACACAGGGGGGTCTTAAATGATGCAGCTTCTTTCTACTTGGTACCTTTTAAAAAATCACTCTAGCAAGCAAGTATAATCCAGTATAAATGTTGCTACCACTCCAGGAGTTACAGCATGGTTTTAGGCCCTTTTGGAGAGATGTAAGAAGCTAATTAGGATGAACCAAATTTTTGACTGCTTGCCCTTTTGATTAATGTAGTTTTATATATATACATACATATGCCTTTAAGTTGCAATAAAGTTCTATAAATTTGAATTCCAAAAACTGTTTTATGATGAATTAGTAATCTATGTGAGAGCTGCTGTGAGACTATAAGTCTGCCTGAAAAAAATGCAATAAAAATATAAAAGCCTAGTACAGCCATAATGGGAAACAGTATGGATTTTCCTTAAAAAATTCAAAATAAAACTACCATGTGATCCATCAATTCCACTTCTGGGGGAAATAAAATCAGTATCTTGAAGTGATATCTGCATTTCCATATTCACTGCAGCATTATTCATAATAGCTGAGATATGAAATCAACCTGTGTCCATCAGTGGATGAACAAATAAAGAAAACATGGGGTATATACACAGTGGATTACTATTTAGCCTTAAAAAAGGAAATTCTGTCATTTGTGACAACATGAATGAAACTGGAGGATATTATGATGAATGGAATAAGCCAGGCACAGAAAGACAACTATGGCATGATCTCATATGGAATCTAAAAAAGTCAAACTCATAGAAACAGAGAATAGAATGGGTGGTTTCCAGGGGCTGGGGATGGGTGAGAATGGGGAGATTTTGGTTAAATGGTTAAAAGTTTCAGTTATACAGGATGAATAAGTTCTGGAAATCTATTATACAGCATGCTGACTATAGTTAATAATAATGTATTATATATTCAAAAATTGTTGAGAGATATTTGCACCACAAAAAAGTATATGAGGTGATAGATATGTTAATTAGCTTAATTTAATCATTTTGCAATACATATATATCAAAACATCACATTCTTGTACACCATCAGTACATATAATTATTTGTCAATTGCCAAAAAAAATTATAAAATAAAAATAAATAAAAGGAAAAAAAAAAGCTTAATTCTGAGCAGTGGAGACAAAGGTTGACACCTGTCTCATTTTCTAGTTCCTGCAGTTGTAAGTACACAGTAACTTCCGCCTTAATTTTGTAATGCATTTATTTTTTAATTAACAAAAGTAAATTCAAAGCCTGCTGCTTGACTCTTAGGTGGATATGTGAAAAGAAGTTGGCTGTAGGGCTTGGCAAGGGAATTTTAATTCCTTTGGTGGAGTTATGTATTAATATATTACCACTTTTTGCAAATAAGCACTCAGTTCATAAAGATCTTCCTTGTTATTTTTCACTCTTGCCTAGTACTTCATTGTGCGGAAATATCATAGCTAATTTAAACTATATTCTACATATCGGCATTTAAGTTATTTCCAAAAAAAAAAGTTATTTCCAATATTTTGTAATTATTGGAAACAAATGTGCATAGGTATTTTGATATCGTTGGAAGTATTTCTTCAGTGTAAATTTCTAGAAAAGAGATTGCTGGGTTAAAATATAAACATGCACTGTATGTAGTTTTGTAAGACATTGCCAAATTCCCCCCCATTAAGATTGCAACAATTTACATCCTGACTAAAAATGTATGAGAGTATCTCTATCCTCCACTGCCTCAATAACGGAGTGTGTTGTCACACTTTTTTATTTTTGCCAATCTCTGAAAAATATCTCAGTGAGGTTTTCATACGTATTTTTCTTATTATAAGTGAAGAGGACCATCTTTTCATAAGTTAAAAAGCATTTGTACATTTTTGTGTATGTGCGCGTGAATTGTCTGTTCATGTCTTTTGCCAATTTTGCTGTTGGCCTACTGAAACCCTGTTGTTTTCCTTACTCTCCTGCCAATAGCCACAACAACCTGAGGAAGGGAACCTAAGTGTTATGTGCAAGCAGAAGCTCCCAAGTACATCATTTAGGTTTGGTACCAGGCTGGTTGCTTAAGAATGAACTAGGTAATATAGATTAACAGTATCTATCTGCAGGTGCCCGATTCAAAAGGACTATGGTAAGTCTTAGGATTCTGTGTTTTTAACAACTACTCCTGGTGGTTTTAGTGCCCAGCCATGTGTGGGAGCTACACTCCCTGTAACAACACAGGCTTTGGGACCTTTCAATGGGAAGAGAAAGAATGGGCTAGAAGAGAATGATCTAGAGGTGGCTGGGGAAGGCTGCTCATACCTCAGAAATACACCAGAACATTTCAACTTACCTGCACATCTTACCAGTCAACTTTGTCCTACCTGGGGAGCATGGAGATGCTTTTAATTCATTCCTGATCCTCTAATTGCAGTTGGATCAACATTTATTATTGCTCGCTCCTAGAGTCTCTTTTTTGCAAATGGATTCTGCAAATTGATTTTTTGTCTTTAATATTTTCCTGAAGTGTACTCGTGCATCAGTTGGGAAGTAGTATTACAGAATAAACATGACATTGTTAATTAAATAGAATTAGTAGTTTCCTTTTCTTCTCAAAAGCAGGAAAGAATAAAAATAAACTCATATTTTGGTTGTTGTGTTACAATTAGGCTAATCCTATGGAAACAAAGTACTTACATTTAATTTGTAGAAGCCACTAATCTTGCTCTCCTATTATTCATTGTTTCATAAAGTTAAACTGAAGGTGCTATATGAAACAAAGGTGTTGTACCCAAAAGGCAAAGGCCATTTGGATTTGCTTCAAAGAAGTCCAGTAGTTAATCTTGAACACCTTTTAAGATAAGGGAGAATTGAGCTCATGAAGACTTCCAAATTTTGTGTAAAATTCGGTAATATTTAACAAAAGAAGTCTTTAACTTAGTATGCACTTAATAGCTATGTGAAAAAGGTGGTGTTGCTTTTTTTTTTTTTGGCTCATTCGAGAAAGGTTATTTTTCATCTCCAATGAGTAAAGAACAAGAGGGGATGTGGTTAGGTTAGATGACAGAAAGAGTTCCCTTCTGGCTAGAATTTCTTTTGTGGTTATGAGCTCTATTTTCCATGAAGGAAGTGGTTTTCAGAGTGTAGAGGCAACTGCTCTCTTTCTTTCAGGTGACCTAAATGCTGTTTTTCTATAATATGAAAATATTTATATTTTATATTCTACTATGTATTTGTAATTAAAAAATTTTAAAACCCTGGTAAAATTTGGGAGACTAGCAAGTGAGAAGAGATGGGATAGATGACCTGTAGGGTCTTTGAGATATTTGATCACCCCAGTGAGGCCATGGTCCAAAATGGGACAGAAAATCTCTTCTTAAAGGGCTTTGATTTCTGCCTTAAAGTGAGGTTACAAGATGAATTTTTCAAAAAGCTAACTTGTTTGTAAGAAAATTCAATAAATAATAAAACTATGCATAATATAAATCAACTTTCATCAAAACCCATTTCTCAGATGTCACATGATTCTTCATGGTGGAGTTCACTGGGGACTAAATTTTTCCTAGTACTATGCGTCTGACCTTTCAGGAAAAGACTGGATGAAGACCCAAGGGTAGCCCATCTCTGCTTCGCTGATTATCGCATGGTTTAGAACAAAAACATGAACGAATACAGTTCTCTCATTTGCTTATTTGAAATGAAGGGAAGTTGCCAGTTAGTCGTGGAACCTGAGGTCAAAGAGTCAGGAAACTGAGAGTTATAGAAAACTTATGAATGAGTTTAAAGCACGGAAGCTTAAGATTTTCTTCAGTGAAGAGCTCAGAATGGAACAGGCATCCAGAGAGAAATTAAGATGCCCCAAGAGAGATGATAAGGCTTCCTTCTAGTTTTTTGAAATCTCTTGAAAATACTTCACCACTCCTGAGATTCAAGATGCTTATTGTATTCTTAAAATACATTTTGCTTTACTTGCAATTTTATTTATTCTCTTTGCAGCCAAACCAGCCACACAAGAGTAATAAGTTATACCTAAACACAAATAATTTTTCAAGAATGTTGTCAAGAAGCAATATTTTTCACATTCTGTAGTTTATTTGCTTCATTTTACTTCTTCAATGAATGCATTTTTTTCCTGAAATAGAACATTTATTATTAATATGAATATTTTAAAGGATATGTTAGTGACATACATATTTGGAAAACTGAAAATAAAATACGTTTGAATATTTTGATCCAAACCAATTTACTAAAATCAATTTTTATTTTTAGTAACTCCAATATATTCTATGTGTTCTTTGCTCAGATAGATAAGTCATATTCAATGATTAACAGAGGGATGATGACAAAGAGTTTAATGAAAGGGGAAAATGAGAATTATCTAAATATGTAGAGGTAATCAGACATCTAATGCAACTTTTAAGTTTCTGTGTGTATAGGTTTCACTTCACTAACCTATACAAGAAATTGTTTTTTTTTTTTTTTTTTTTTTTTTTTTGAGACAGAGTCTCACTGTGTAGCCTGGGCTAGAGTGCCATGGCGTCAGCCTAGCTCACAGCAACCTCAAACTCCTAGGCTCAAGCAATCCTTCTGCCTCAGCCTCCCGAATAGCTGGGACTACAGGCATGCACCACCATGCCCAGCTAATAAGAAATTGTTTTATTTTATGGAATAATGACCTTAAATGTGCTCATTTTTAAAGCTTTGCTCTTACTTTTGATCCAATTTCATTTTCTTTTCCCCAGCTGTGGCCATGGCAGCTGGATGTGGAAGGGTGGGGCCTGAGGCCTGGCTCTCAGTCCCCTCAGTCCTTTCCTAGGCATTGATTTCTATGGTGTCGTGGGTAAGATGGAAGCATACAGGCAGGCAGAAATCTTTTCACATAACTGCCCATGTGTGGTGGATCAGCATCTTCCCTTAGGCCAGTCTGGTTCTAGCTAATGCTGGTAGTGTCTGCTGGTGTGTTTCCGCCCAGATGGCGTGTTTGGTTTTCCTTGGGTGGCATTTACTTTTGCCCCAGCCTTCTCTGTCCTTGAAGCATCCTTCGAGGAGCAGACATGTCTCCCTTTATTTCTCCAGCAGCACTTCTTGGATTAGACATCTCATCTCTTGGCCCAGAATCTGCCTGGGCATTCACAGCCCATCTCTGTACTCTATTCTGTGAAGGTGGGATGCTTTTACACATGCTCTGGGGGCTGTGGAGAGCTGGGACAGGGTGCTTACAAATGCCGAATGCCTTAAGTTTCATTAGCATGGGCTGCTCCAGTGGTCTCCATCTTCCATAAATCTCTAAGCCAGAAATAGGCAAAATTCTTTATATTGAAAAATGACTTATAAACTTTAAAAGAAACCTGTGAAGCACCCACTTCCTCCTTTCTACAATTGAGGAAACGGACCAAAAAAAAAAAAAAAAATTACAACACACCTTTGGAGTTCCAAAACTCTCTTCTAAGAATCCCTTAGTATGCTCTTTCCTGGGGCATTGCCACCAGGTGCCTGCAGGCACTGCAGCTCAGAAAGCCTCCGGCCAGAAAACCAGTTGTCTGTAACTCCCTCTTTCTGGAACCTCAGCTTCACAAACAATTACCTTGGCTTCCCAGAGGGGAAATGCCCTTTTTTTTTTTTTTATCTTGTTTTCAGAAAGACACTCACCTCATCTGGACTGCTGGTTCTCTGTTTTTGGATGTGGGGCTTGGTGGGGGATTGAATAGTTGGTGGAAATTCTGCACTTTGCCTCTCACAAGTCCTTCAAGGAGATGATGGTTCCAGTTCCAGCCGAGAACAGATTCTTGTCCGTGTGATATGATATTTTTCTTTTCTCCAGAACAACACGGAAAATCTCACTTTACCTTAAATCAAAGACTATTTTTGTCCTCAATGCTTAACATTTTATTCAATGTTTTTCAGATAATAGGAACTCAATAAACATTTGTTAAAGAACAAAGACAGGAACAGTTTGAATAAGTTTAACTTTAATTTCAAGACAAAAAAAAAAAGGAAGCTTCCAAGAGAGATGGAAAATGTCTGATAGGATGGAAGGCTATCTAGTAGTTAGAATGGATTTATGAGAAGAAATCAAGTCCAAGTAATCTGACATAATTCCCTGCTGATACTCTCTGATGAAAATTAATGATTAGAATATGATACATTAAGATATTGTATGCAATTCAACTCAGGCAAAGTCGTACATTTGATAACATAATAGAAAAAAAGGATTTGAGAATCAGTATTAAAGCAAACAGCCAATGAAGAGAAATAAATCTAATGTTTTAGACTGTGCCTATCCAGAATGAAGATACCAACCGTTTCAGTGTGTCTTTTTTTTTTTTTTTTTTTTAAATTCACTTCACTTTTTATTTGACTAACTTGACCAAATCTACATGCTATTTTGGAGCCATGGAAACAGAGTGGTCACGTGCTATTGGATGAAACAAAATAAATACAGATGGGCTTAGGTGTTTATGATATTTTGTATGTTTTGTTTCATATGACTACTTGTGGGATTAACTTGTACAACACAATTACTAGTTCACATTTCCTTTAAAGTTTTCCTCAAGTTTCTTTTTTTAAAATCAGATGGAGAATTATATTTGGACCATGGCTGATTTTAGGAAAATTTAGAAAGAAGGAGTTATCAGTTTCTGCTTGCTGTGGACACTTATGCCCTCCTAAATTCAGAGAGACCCCCATTCCATTTCAGAAGCATCCCCTTTTGAAATTGCAGTGCATTAACTCTTCACTGTCTCTCCCACTGGGCGTGGTAAGCTACTTAAAGACTACATCCTATTTGTCTTTGCATTACTAGCGACTAGCACAGAACCCGGGACATAGTAGGCACACACTAATGGTTTAGTGCATGAACTAGTAGTTATTAGGAGTTCCCTAACCAGTCTTACAACCCTAACCTGGGACACACACCTGGGACAGCGCCTGGATCCTATTACCCAAGTGCTCCTGAAATTGCTGGTTTCTCCCTAACCACTGGCGAGATTACTCAGTCTGTTACTGGTGGATGATTTCCTATTTTGGATTAGGATTTTCTCTGGAAATGTGTCTTGCTTGTTGAGGCCCTGATAACTTCCCAGGCCTTGCCAGCCCACCATCCAGAGACGAAGCCTTACTCTACCACAAAGAGACCGCAACCACTAGCCCTCAACTGCAGACCCATTTTAAACTGAGCAGGTCTCTTAGGAACCATTGCAAAGCCTTCCGTGTGACCATGGCCTTGTAGCAAGAGGCTCCTGCTTCCATGCTTGTGCCTGGAGTCTCCACCAGCCACGTATTGATATCCATTAAAAATGTGCTCCATCTTTCATGCTGCTTTGGATACTGGGATTTTACTGCTGGGATCAGTTTTAGCTAGTAGGGGGCCAGTCCTTAGTTTTAGTCCTGTTGCTTCAGAACAATTTGTCCCTGGGTGCCTCTCTTAGCTTACAAGCAGACAGGCAGATGAGATAATGTTCAAGCTGCCTCAAGCTAAGGTATCCTGGGATAGGATAGCCTTTTGTGCTCTTCTGTTCTTCTATTGCCCACTTCTTCCATCCACTAAGAACTTGCAGCTCAGTTGCTCTCAGAGGCTTCCAACATGCACTAATCTTATTGCCCTATTGTCTTGACTTTTCCCTTGAATCAGTCATCTGCCTCTATCTCATCCCCTCAGGACCCTGTTCTCTACTACTTGGATTGATCAGGTGAATTGAACAGTAAATGTTTAACACATACTACAAATTTTATAAGTCTCACATACCGTATTGAAATATCCACAGGATCGGTAAATGCATTCCCAGAGACTACTGAACTGTGTGGTGTTCTTCTGAATAAAATACATAGGAATGAGAACAAATGAAAAAAAAAAATAACAAAAATATTGTACTTTGTATAAACTATGACATCTACTGACCCATCTGAGTGACATGATCGATGACTTGTGATGAAACACAACCATCTATTGTGGGAAAAATTTCAAAGAATGAAAGTCATACTCTTTAATTTGAAAAGGAAAAGATAATAGTTGAAGGATTTGGGCTGGGAGTGGTGGTTCACGCCTGTAATCCTAGCACTCTGGGAGGCCAAGGTGGGCGGATAGTTTGAGCTCAGGAGTTTGAGACCAGCCTGAGCAAGAGTGAGACCCCGTCTCTACTAAAAAAAAATAGAAAGAAATTAGGTAGACAATAAAAAATACATACAGAAAAAATTAGCCAGGCATGGTGGCGCATGCCTGTAGTCCCAGCTACTCGGGAGGCTGAGGCAGGAGGATTGCTTGAGCCCAGGGGTTTGAGGTTGCTGTGAGCTAGGCTGATGCAGTGGCACCCTAGCCCAGGCAACGGAGAGTGAGACTCTCTCTCTCAAAAAAAAAAAAAAAATAATTGAAGGATTTGGATAACTGTAAAAAGCATGATCATTTCCAAGTGAGGACTTCCTGGCCACTTCTTGATAACGTGAGTTCTTTAAAGAGAAGAAAGACAATACAAATCTGATGAAATGAACACTTAATGTATTCCAAATCTCTCATCCCTGTCCATTTATCTATGTGATATCCACCTCAGAGATTTGGTGGCTGTCAAAAAAATCTGCTCCTGCTAATTGATTTTCTTTTCTGATTGTGTTTCTAATGATGGTTCCAAACTTGCCCCATTTCCTTCTCTATCTCAACACATTTTACTTCCTTTTTCAAACCAGATATCATTAAATGTCATATTACTGAAATGATTATAACCATTGGATAAACTATATCTATATCAAGATTTCTTCACATCTTTAACCAAATTTTCTGTCTCTAAGATTTTGGAGGAAGGAACATCTCTTCTTGGCAAGACTAATCCTCTACTTTTGCACAGAATCTCATCCCCTAGCCTCTAATAAGATGGAGCAACATAGATGCTATATCATTGTGTACATTGTCAGGTCTCTTGTAAAAATAATTATTCATTTTGCCTTCCTCATCACTTAATATAGTAGTGTTATATCTCTTACCTTTCATTGACAAACTCAATAGCATAATTTTTGCTTACTGCTGGTTATTCCTTTCAAATTTAACTTAGCCTTTCCTTAACGAATTTTCATTGGTCTTGGATGCTCACTATTCTATTGACACCAGGGTAGTTCTTTTTCCCGGGATTGACAATAATCTCTTTGTTTTATTCTTTCTTCTTAACCCTCATCTTCCTCAACCTTCTCCCAATATGTGGTACAGTTAATCTCCTCTCTCTTCTCCTTGCTTTCATAACACTATACCTTCTAAATTCTCTTTCTATATTTCTAAAAACTAAGATCTTTATTGAGATATAATTTATGTGACATATGAATGATTTTTAGCCAATGAAGTGTGAATGGAAATTATGCATGCCATTCCAAGACTGCTCCATAGACACCTATGAGGCCATTTTCCATGCTATTTCCATTTTTGGCTTGACTGTGATCCCATAAGTGACAAGTTGAGGATGGTGGAGGCACCAGATGGAAGGAAGAAAGGTAGGAGTCTTTGAATCACTATTTAGAGAGGCACCTACTGCTACTCAGGAGCACCTCCCTGGGCTTAATGTGGGCAAGAAATACATTCATTTATATTGTTAACTTTCAAGTTTGTTGTAATGGTAGCTAATGTTACCTTAACTAACATAGGAATAATGATACCAACTTATAAATGCTCCGTTAGCATATGAAAGTCAGCTGTGCCAACACTGAATACTATCAATATTTTTATTTGCTAAATTCATTATTGAAGAATAATTTTTCTTTAATTTTCTTTATTAGCATAACAAAATATTTTTACATATCAGATTGCCATTTGAATTTATTTTTTATAAATTGCCTAATTATATCTTTGTTAATGTTTCTCTGAAAGTGTTTGTCTTTTCCTTGTTGATTCTTTGCATTTTAAGAGCAGCATTTTATCTGTCATTTAGATTGGAAATACTTTCTCACAACTTTGTATTTTGTCATTATTTTTATTTTTTGCTGCATAGACATTTGATAATTTCATACAGAAAATTCCTTTATGGTTTGCTTTTGTGGTTTTCCTTTTGTGTTTTGACTTTTGATGTCATTTCCAAAAGGTCCTTCCCCACCCTGGAATTACATTCTAGTACTTTCATAAATCTTTTTTTTTTTTTTGAGACTGGATGTTGCTCTGTCTCCCAGGCTGGAGTGCAGTGGCATGATCATAACTCATTGCAGCCTCAAACTCCTGGGCTAAAGTGATCCTCCCTCCTCAGCCTCCGAAATAGTTGGGACTACAGGCATACCCTGCCCTGCTAATCTTTTAAAAATTTTAGTAGACATGGGATCTCGCTAAGTTGCCCAGGCTGGTCTCAAACTCTTGGCCTCAGGCAATTGCCCTGCCTAGGCCTCCCAAAGTGCTGGGATTACAGGAGTGAGTTGCCATACTCTGCCTACTTTCATACATTTTTAAAAACATCTAAATCTTTAATCAATCTGGAACTTAATTTAGCATAAAATTATTTTTCTCTCAAATATTTAGTCTAAAATCTGAAATCATAGCAGATGCTTAATAAATATTTTTAAATTTAATTGTCTGGTTTTAAAAACTTAGGGCTGGATTACATCAGCAGTTCTTACAGTGTAGTCCTAGACCAGGATCCTCAGCACCACCTGGGAACTTGTTAGAAATGCAAAGTCTTGGGTCTCACCCCAGAAGACCCAGCAGTCTGTGTTTTAACAACCTGTCAAGGTGATTCTGATGCATTTTAAAGTTTGACAACCCCTGGAACAGATAATATCTTAGGCTACTTCCTGCCAAAATATCTTAGGAATTCATGTTTTTCTGTGTTAACAAAGACCACTACTGTGGAAGCATGATTCTCTCCTTATTTTTAGCACAGTGTCAAACAGAAAAGAATATGCCTAAGACTAGCCCTACTGGGGCAAAATCCTGATTGCAACGAGGGTCACATCCCTTGGGCCTCTGCCTCTATCCACTCTCTGTGTCCACGGCTGCTCCGTTTCCCTCAGATGCCCCGATAGCTCAAGGAAGCTTCCTCAAGAACATCCCAGCAAATCTTTTCTTCCCAAGCAGTACACTGCTGCGAAGCCTTGTTCCAATCTTCAGTCATAGAGGAGAGTTCCAACGACCCCAAGGCTCAAATGTGTCACGTATCCACTCACATTAAGATGGTACAACTCTGAATGGCTGGCAAGACCTCCGGTCTGTCCTTGGGCATTCATACGATGCCCCTTGCAGCTGTCCTCTCTCAGTCCTCTTGTCCTGCCACTGGTACCCTGGACCAGAAGCTGCAACTCTCTGGGTTAAAGAACACTTTGGATCGTGTCCCAGTGATATTGGAGATCTTGGAGTTAAAGCAAATATTCTTCATTTATTTTCTTCTAATCCTGCCTACACTTAGCTACCAACTTGAAAACATTATTCTTTCCTTTTTCCCGTTGTACCCCTGGCAGACCCACCAGGAAGAATATTTTGTAAACATTAGATGGGGGATTCACCCTTTAACAGGATGATATTTATTTCTCTCCACCTCAGGGTTAAGAAGGGGCAATCTTTAGAAAGAATTCTTAGTTTCTACCTCCTGCAGAGCAATTGTGAAGATGTTTGAATTCTTATCTGGGGCAGCGGAATGGTGGGAGTGGGTGCTGGCCATATTTCTTCAAGGATGGGCTAAGGTATTTCTCATTATACGTAAAAAAAAGTCTTATTTTTAAGATTGAGAATTCCAGGTCTTTCAATATATGTCATGATGCTCCTGGGCACATATTCCTCTGATATCCAAAACTGATATTAATGTCAAGGATGTCATGGTAATATTAAATGTGTTTTCGTGGAAGGGAATGGTGAATGAGGTTTGGATAACAGGTGTAGGGACACATTTTCAGAGGAATAAGAGAATGCCACTTAAGCCATAGACCAAACCTAGTAATCCCCTTTGTGTGTGTGTGTGTGTGTGTATTTACACTTTGAATAGTCCCAGGATGTGCTGTGGCTTTATTGGGAAACCAGAAATGCCAGGCCCATTTCTTGAGGATAAGACACTGCTGCAGAGCTGCTGGCCTCAGAGAATATTCTGACCTGGGAGACAGGGAGGGCAGTCCGCTTTCCCACCAGGCTCGCATTTGGAGAGTAACGTTTTGTTTCGACCTGACAACAGGCTCATTGCTGCAATTGCCAGCACCGTTAATATTAAGGAACTTGTGTTTGGGGCTGGGGGTGGAGAGGGAGGAGGATAATTGGCAGGCTGAATATGCTGATCTTTTCACACCCTCCTCTCTTGCGTCCTCTGCGGCTGCGGTTGGGTTTGCTCCTGTCTCCCGCCGAGCTGATGTGCGCTGTCTGCAGCGCGTGTCAAAGCAGCCTCGCGCAGGCAGCAGCGTTCCCTGCCTTGACATCTCATCCCTCATCCTTCCTCAGATCTCGTCAACCTACACGGTCTGCTCCGCCAATAGCTAATAGCGAAATGACTGCGGGGAAGGCAATGACAGCAATCGCTGTTCGGCATTTATTTTACCTTTGATTTTTTTTTTTGCTGCACATAAAATTCCAGGCCTGAGCTGCAGGGCAGACATAGAGGAGAATGTGCTGGGTTTGGAGAAAGGTGGGACTCTGAAATCTGCCCGTCCTCCTACTACAATACAACCTAATTTGGGCTGAGTGGTCTCTGGCAATGATTTAATGCCTCCTTTGGACGGTTGCCCATGAACGTAGCGGGGTTAACAGTGTGCATCGTGAGTGTATGCAGTTACCAAGGCTCAGAGACTATGTATTTCTCTTTCCTGCATACCATTTCTGAGACCCTTTATCAATTCAGAGGCAAAACAAGGAGTTAGACTCCTACCATCAACTGCATTCTTGCTTCTTCATTGTTCTCAGTACCAAAATGACATTCCACAGCACCTGCTTCCACCTCAGGGCTGTACAAGGAAAAGTAGGTAGGAACGGACCCTGCCCTGCCCTCCAGAAGCAGGACAAAAGTTCAGGACAAATGCCTAGACAGAGACAAATGTTTCTGTGTCCTTTTCTTCTCTGTTATGTGGCAAGCAGTGGGGAGGTTGCACAAATTTTACATTCAGGACCCACATCCCAGTCCTGTCTTGATCGTTTACTAGCTGTGTGACTTTGGGCAACCCATTTAACTCTTCTGCAGCCCTGTAAAGGGGGTACAACAACGAAGCCTATGATCTAGTGTTGCTGCTGGATTAGACTTAGTGTTTATAAGCCAAGCTGGCCTACTGTGAGAGTCCGGGTCCTGGTAGTTGTTGACATTTTGGAAAGTGAAACTAATGATGTATGTGTGGACATCACATTTCCTGCAGTGTATATGGATGGATTTGAGGCTTTAGAGGAGTACAAGGAGTTAAGTTTTTGACACCTTTTACTTCATATTAGCAGTTCTCTCTTCCACGACCTCATCTGCATTTCTTCAGTTATTGAACCAAGCCATGGAGCTAGCATGAAATACTTATGAACTTACTCACATAGATAAGAAGTTATCTGGATAGTTAACCTGGATATAATTTCTCAATTAACTAAATTCTGCTTCTGGGTAATTTGTAGCATAGTGATCTTTTGATTGATTCCTTTCAACTTGAGTTAGTAATGGATGCAGTGATTGCATTGATATAGCTCATGAATGCCTTTTTCTATTAACAAATAACATGCCTTTAAATATCACATTCTTTGGTGCAGTTATGTATTAATAATTTAAGTTGATGATTGTTTTGTTCATGTGTATTAGGATCATCATTTATGATTAAACAGAAGAACACCGTTACAGATGAAATGATAATTATGTTTGATCTTTTTGCTTAACCAGTTGGTATTTGCTATGCTTACACTGGATACAGTTCACATAGAATGATTGATGGGTGAGATGAGATTTTTTATATCAAATCTTGTAACCAATCTTGTAACTCCATGGGCCAATTTTCCATTACAGGCTTGGGTAGGTGATCTTGTGATTTTTTTTCTGAGAAGGAAAATGAGCCTTCTGATGCCGTCCTTTCGTTACTGCCCTTAGACAGTCATCTAACAGTTTCTTATACTTGTATAGCTCTTTGTACTTTTCAAAGTCCTCGCTCTTGAACTCCATGATTCTAGTTTCTATCTTCTTGCCTCCATATATAAACACAAATGCCAACTGCCTGATGATGTGGAGGAAAAGTGAGGGATAATTCTGTGGAATGTTAAGCATTTTTCCTTAAGAGTTTGAAGGTCCAGTGTACTGTGAAAGCATACGGCCATTTTTGGAAGAAGAGAAGGAAGACGGAATTCATAGTCTTGGAATTCTTTCACATTCCACAAATGTAAAGTGTGTGTATGTTTGCAGGGGATTTCCTGGTTATAGTAATCATATTCTACCTCCATGTGTTGTTTGCCAATTGATTTTATGAATTACTTCAACAAGATTATAAGTGATTTGAGGTCAAAGAATCTTTTTAGAGCTTTATATGCCTCAAAACACTTAACATAGCTTAGGGAAATTGTAAGTACTTAGTGGATTCTTGCTGCAAGGAATTGAAAGGTACTTTCTGCTTCTCATGCCTACCTTACATTAGATTGCATGAAGTCAGCTCCTGGGAACTTGATCATTACACCTGCTCTGTGGATAGTAAGGCAAATGGTTACTAGAAGAAGGGTCAATGAGATACAAGCAGATTCAGGTTGGAATAAATGGACCATGCCCTTTTCAATACCTAATGATTCCAAATCACTTTTAGCGATGGAAGCTCATTAACTTTTTCACAAAGTGGTAATGTGAAATCTGTTCCAAAATATGTGAATTGCTTAAAAATAATGTCTTATAGAAGCTAAACTGAAAACAATAAAAATTCCTGAGACAGAACTGATGTCTGTTGCACGGTAGCACAGGGCCAGTCGGGAACTATTTTAAGAATGGAGACCCTCCTAACCAGACCTAGGGCTGGGGACAAGGACAACTGGCAGTTGCCCATGTATATTCCCAAGAAACACACTTTGTAACTGGGATTCGAGAATATCTGCTGCAGCCTATCACTGCTGATGTTAGCACTTAGTGGCTAAAGGGTGCTTTAGGGGACGAAGTAAACCGAGTATTTGAAAATAAATATAATATCTCATTACTAAATATATCATGTTCCCATATATTGGGCCAAAGTCTGCTCTTTGAGCTGGGGATGGTCATGGAAATTGAGGTCTCTCTTGAGTTCAGGTGATTTATTCATTTTGTACTCCTTCAGTTTCTCTGAAGTGGTCTGGAATAAGCCTGTTCACCTCGTGGAATTTGCTCGAAGCAGTTGTTGCCATGGACGTACAGATTAGTTGCCTGTTTCCGTGGACTTGGAAGGTGGCAATATCATTGACATGTGATCCTTGGTTCCACCTCTCCTGATGCTTTATTTGTGGCTGAAACTTGGGGGACCTGTTTTCCTGACACCATTTACCACCACCTAACTGCAGTAGACCTTTCAGGGACATTCCCATGACAGGCAAGGCAGACAGATTCTGCCTTTGTATGAGGAAAGCGTGTGGTTGTGGAGATTGGTGTGAGGCACTGGAATGTGACATGTTTATGACTAAAAATACACACTGGCAATGATACCTCCAGAGTGGGAAAGTTTTATTTTACAATTTCCATAACTCAAAAGACTGGTGATTTTTACTCTAAGTTTTAATTTATTGGTGTTCTACACCTGCTTGTAAAATGCTGACCCTCTGGGAAGTATACTTTGATGCCCATAGAGAGCTAAAAACCAGAATTCATAATTTTCTAACTTGAGCCTTAAAACTGTTGTATTTATAGCCACCTTATGAAGGACCAATGTACTGAAGTAACCAAGAACTCTGTGACTTCATGACTGGGGGGTATAAGTGAAGGTTTAGGAATGCCAGGCAGTAAAGCCCTTTTGTTGAGATCCCTTTAGTTTGCTGGTTCATCTCTGTGGCACATTTTAGGCATTTGGTAAAACTTGGCTCTGTAGTTTAAATATTATCTCAACATACGTTTTGAAAAATTTATGTGCTCTTGAACCAAATAAGTTCCAAATTTTGACTCTAAAACAGATAATAGTTTTAAAAGCATTCAATTTTAAACCTTTTCTCCCCTCACATTTTATGAATTTTTCTAAAAATTCAACTGTTTAACATAAAATATCAACTTAAAAAGTCCTGTTTAGATTTCAGATCTTTTATTATACTATTTATTTTACTGAGATTATTTTCTACTAAGTCTTCCTTTGAAAATTTATCTTGAGTGCCAAATTCCATCAGATATCAGCCATTTCATGTAAGCCTCCACCACACAGAAACGATGACTCAATTCATAAATGTAAAACAGTAAACTCATACATGAAAATATGAAAATACATTTTTATTTCTAAAGTTGTAACAATAGTAATACATTTGGCTTCAAGAAATACATATTTCTGCAAAGACTCTATGGGTAATAGATACTAACCCAGTTGTAAGCATATATTGAAAATGACACTACCAGTATATTTAAAAATGTGCTAACAGGGCAGATGTTATGTTAAGTGTTCTTAACACACACACACACACACACACACACACACACACACACACACAAATAATAAAAAATAAAGAGGGCAGGAGGAAGCTTTTGAGGTGATGAATATGTTTATGGTATACATTGTGGTGATGGTTTTAGGGGTGTATACTTATGTCCAAACTAAACAAGTTGTATGCATTAAAGATGCACAATTTTTTGTGTGTCAGTCATACCAGACTCAAGCACAGCAGGGCTTTGAGAACCTCAGGCACTTCCCTCTGTGGTTAGTTTGATTCTCCGATTTTACCTTCTACTTCCTAAGGCCGAACTTGGGGTTTCCCTTCCCTCTCTGACTTCGCCTCTGTACTTCTGACTTAAGCTGGTTCTCAAGACTCCCAGGGATCCTGTACTAGTCTTTGAGCTGCTCTCAGATCCCAAAGGCCAGGTTTCCCAAGTCAGCAGGTGTCTTAACCTGAGTTCTTTATCACCACTGCTTGACTTGACTGAGCTTGGAGTCTGGATGTGGTCTGTCCTAGTTTCGCTCAACTCCATGAGAGCAGGGCCTGACCCCTTTACAGCAGCGGTCTAGCCCTTTCCAAAATGAGCTGTAGAAAGCAGAGGAGGAAGGATCCAAAGGAATGTTACAGTGAAACTTTAGTACAGTTGATAACATCTACACATTTTCCAAGTCTTTAGTTTTAATATCTCCTATTGGGTTTACTTAAAGTGAATCACAGCTTCTTTCCTAATTTTATTCTAGGGTTTAATGTGCAGAATGGAATAAGATATTCTTGCTCTTTGAATTTTTGGAAAAGAATGAAGTACAGTGATTGAATTAAAAGAAAAAAAAAAAGAAGAATCATTGGGAGGTAACCCAGTGATTGGAAGCTGCGTGGCTTTGATTGGAACCTGGTGTGAAAGAGGATGATTTGCAAAGTACAATGGATAAATCAAATCAGTGGGCATTTTATTAATTGGGTTCATAAAAAAGAAAGTCAATCAGTATCACACCTCAGGGAATATTCATACAAAATCAGATTCAAACATGACTAATTAAAATAAATTTCTAAGAGTAACTCAGCAAAATGCCAAAGTAAAGAGCAGATGCACCTGGGGAGCTAGAAGCAATAAGGGAAGCTTAGGGGCTTTTCAGGAAGGAGCTCTATTTAGCACCAGTGAGGGCCTTAGGGAATGAGACTGAAGGCCAGACGCCAGAACCAAGAATAGATAGATGAATTTTCCTAGCCCCACAGGAAAATTCTCAAAGAAGAAAAGGTCAAAATCAAGAAGCGTAAGAAAAAGATGTATTGAGAGGATTGTAAGTATCTGCGTTCTGTGTCCTGCTTGTGTTGATGACTGGGT
Organism: Indri indri; assembly: GCA_004363605.1. Taxonomy (NCBI): domain Eukaryota; kingdom Metazoa; phylum Chordata; class Mammalia; order Primates; family Indriidae; genus Indri; species Indri indri. The sequence continues at coordinate 21,530 of RJWJ010009789.1, read as the reverse complement.
GGGAGCTGCCTGAGTGCTTTTCAGAGGGAAGGCCCGAAAGCCACAGAGGGCCGGAAAATGGGAAGGGAGGTGAAAATGTAGCCAGGAGAGCAATCTTGCGTTGAAAGCTGAGAAGAGCTGAGTTAGGTGACAAGCTGGCAGGACCAGGGGAAGATATTAATATAAACGTTGGTTGAGCATCAGTGGTAGTAGCTAGAGGGATGAAAAAAATGCAGACTGAGGTTTGGGGGAACTCGGGTGACTCTTGAAGGAACCTCAGGGAACAGACATGGAACGTGAACACTGCGAGTGAAGAGTGAATTTTACTAATTCTGTCCACAGCTGTGTGTTGAGCATCTGCTATGTAATGTACACCGTCGTTGTGAAGGAATACAGAGGCAAATGAAACGTGTCTTTTCTCCCTAGATTACTCATTATGGTCCGGGTACAGCCTGGCACCTAATAGGCACTTAGGACATATTTTTTGACTGTCTTTTTTTGTATCGTGGTCACACCGAGTGCTGGAACCAGCTCACATGGGCAGTGAGAGCCCTGAGCGTCTCTTCCCGATTCAGGGTTCAGTGACATTATGTTGGAAGCTTGAAATTAACCATGGCGCAAGTATTTTCATCACAGAAATCGGCAAACACTACAAATCGAAGGCTCCTTCTGCCCTTTGCCTCCTTGCCCCGGTTCTTAAACTTTTATCAGCACACTGGTACTGGATCCACTTAATCTATCACTTAAATTCAACAAATATTAATCGGGCAGTTCATAAGCGTAAATACCTGTGCTTGGTGCTTGTTATCCTGCTTTCAAAAGACATTTCTCTTCTTATAACTTGATTATTTAGGTGGTTTGAAGCTTTTCTTTTTTAACCAGCACCGTTATTTTAGAGTGTTGGTTTGTTTCCACTTTCCTATGGAATGAGAATGCAAAGCCAACTCAAGTTTGTGAGTTTTCTCCCAGGATTAGGAATGTTGCCAATGTGTACTACAGGTATGCAATGGGAGACCCTTCTTGTAATCTCTGCTAGAGATTTGGCTCCTGATAGGGACATGCTTATCTTTAAAAAGCTGAGAAATACTCACCTGGTGCTCTTCTTTGATTGGCTCTTCTGACAATGATGTAGGATGGAAATTTGGGATTAGTGGTTATCTAGGGGATAAAAAGGCATGATCTTTTTGTTATTTTTACTATGAAAAGTGAAAGCACTGTGGGTTTTTTTCCCCTATCCCTGGTAAGCCTGTAAAGGGTTCCCTTCATAAGTTTATGCAAACTGGGCCTTGGCTCCACCACTTCTCGGGTTAGACACTCAGGATCTTTTTGTATCTGCAGTTTTAGATGCACTAATTTGCTAACATTGAGATTAGAGTGGGAATCACCTCAGTGCTCTGTTAATGCCAATTACCTCTGAAACAGCCAGACTGGAGACAGGTAAGAGTCCCCTGGTGACTGATTAAAATATAGTATCTTGAAAATTAAGTGTCTAGTTTTGAGTGTAGATGTAGCGTGAAGATTTGTTATCTGAATTGATGGAGATTGAATGCTAATATTGGGAAAACTCACTAGGAATAATATAAATGTTGTACTCCTCCAGTAGGAATAAAAAAGAAAGAACTTCATACTTCTGAGGAATGTTAAAGTCAGGAAAATTGAGATTGAGATCATTTATGATGAATTTTGAAGTCTGAAAGCCTACCAATCAAAGGGCAGAAGTCAAAATAGCAGAACTAAGGAAGACATAAAAATTGATACAATGGTATCCCTTTAGCCTAATTTTACCATTTGATTTGTACTTTTCAAATGGTGTTACATATAATTAAAAATTTTCATAAGGGAGCAAAAGGGATTTCTGCAGTGGGCTCATTTCATTTGGCCAATACTTCTGTCTCCAGGTACCTCCCAGAATTTAGATAATGACCTCTTTTTCAGGCATAAAATTAGAAAAAATTTCAAGAGATTAGAAAATGATTGCTCTTCAGTTTCCAACTGATAACAAACTTGGAGGTAGGCTTTAAAAGATGCAAGTTCTATTTTAATTAATGGAAAATTAGCATATGGATAATGTTGAGGACTGGAATAAAGAGTCAGGAAAGCAATTTTTGAAATTGTCATTTTTTTTAAATGCTAAATCAAAGACGTTAAATGTAGGAAATAGCTATAGTTTGGGAAAGTTATGTTGATATCAAGTACATTTATCTTTTAAAACTAAAGTCGTATTTTTATATTTTAAATTTAGAAAAGTAAAAAGAACAAAACCAAAATAAGCAAAAATCTTCATTCTCAGGAAAACTCTATGTATTATTAAAAATAAAGTGTGTGTGTATAGATTTGTATATCCATATATACACACAGAAAGAAAGATATATTTAATTTTTAAAAAATAAAACAACTTTATGTTTTAAAATATATGTAGTTTTGCTTGATCTCTGTACATCTACATATGTATGTATGTTTTGGAGGACTAAGATAATGCAAAATTTAATGTTGACCCGAATCCATAAGAAAGAAAATGAAATCCTTGATCACCAGAAACAAATAAGGGCTTATGAGAACCAGAACTCTAAGAATATGATCTGATGTCGCACCGTGAACTGAATCACTTTACGTTCCTGCCATGAGTATGAGCGATCCAGTTTCTCTGCCTCCACACTGTTATTTGGTGTTATCGCTACTTTCAATTTTAGTCATTGTAATAGGTGTATAGCGATATCTCATTGCGGTTTTAATTTGTGTTTCCCTGATACTGGCTAATGATGTGGAGCATTTTTCATGTGCTCATTTGTCAGCTGTATCTTCTCTTCAGTGAAATGTCTGTTCCAGTCTTTTGTCCATTTTCTAATTGAATTTTTTTTTACTATAGAATTTTGAGAGATCTTTGTGTATTCCAGATACAAGTTCTTTCTTGGACGTACGGTTTAAGAATATATTTTCATAGCCTGTAGCTTGTCTTTTAATCCTCGAAGAGATTTTTTAATATAACAAGTTTTTAATTTTGATGAGGTACAATTTATCAAACTCTACAGGGTATACTTTTGGTGTCAAATCTAACTCTTCACCTGGCCCTAGATCTCAAAGAATTTTTTTTCTGAAAGTTTGATAATTTCATATTTTACATTTAAGTCCATAATCCATTTTGAGTTAAAGTTTGTATAAGATGTGAAGTTTAGGTAGAGGTGGTTCATTTTATTGGCAATGAATATTGAAAAGCTCTAGCACCATTTGCTGCAGTTTTTAAACCGTTCTAAAATATCATTTGGGGGTATTTCTATGGATCTATTTCTTATTCTCATCCCATTGATCTGTGTTATCAATCTGCTAAGTACCATGTAATCTTGAACCCTGTAGCTGTGTAGTAAGACTTACCAGCATGTAGAGTGATTCCTTTCATTTCATTCTTCTTTTTCAAAATTGTTTTTGGCTATTCTAGGTCTTTTTCCTTTCCATATAAAATTTATAATAAATTTGTCTATTATATAAAAAAACTTTGCTAGGATTTTGATAGGAATTATATTAAATTTTTAGATCAATTGGCGAGAATTGATATCTTTATTATGTGGAGTTTTCCAATTAAGGAACACAGTATGCCTCTCCATTTACGTAGGACTTGTTTGATTACTTTCATCAGCATTTTGTAATTTTTCAGCGTGTAGGCACAATACATGATTTTTTTAGATTTATATCCAAGTATTTCACTTTACTTTTAATAATTAAAAATTTATGCTGTCTTTAATTTTGGTTTCCACATTATCATTGTTAGCATATAGAAAACTGATTTTTGTGTGTTCATTTTGTATTCTGAAATCTTGCTAAACTCATTCAGTGGCAATGGGTGTTATTTATTTATTTATTTTTGCAGATTGCTTGAGACTTTCTATGTAGGCAATCATATCATCTGCAAATAGAAACAGCTTTTTATTTCTTCCTTTCCCATCTATATGCCTTTTATTTTTTATTATATTTCTTTTTTTCTTCACCTTATGCACTGGCTAGAAATTTCCATAATATGTTGAGTAACAGCAGTGAGATCAGACATCCTTGACCTGTTTCTAATCTTAGGCAAAAAGCATTCAGTGTTTCACCATTAAGTATGATGTTAGCTGTAGGTTTTTTTTCTTTAATGATCTCTATTAAGTCATGAAAATTCTTCTCTATTTCTAGTTGGCTGAGAGTTTTTGTCATCAATAAGTGTTGGATTTTGTCAAATGCTCTTTCTGCATCCATTGATATGATCATATGTTTATATGTTTTTTTCTTCTTTAGCCTGTTAATATAACGGATTAAATTGATTTTGAAATATTGAACGTGCTTTACATATCCAGAATAAATCCCACTTGCTTGTAGAACATAACATTTTATATATTTGTCAATTTTATTTGCTCGTAGTTTTTTTTAATTGATACAAAATATTTGTACATGTTTATGAGGTACATGTGATATTATATTTTGATACATAGAATGCGTGATGATCATGTCAGGGTATTTAGGATATCCATCGCCTTGAACATTTACCATTTCTTGGTGTTGGGAACATTTCAAATCTTCTCTTCTGGATATTTTGAAATATACAATATATTATTGTTAACTATAATCACCCTACTATGCTATCAAACACTAGAACTCATTCCTTCTATCTAACTGTATGTTTCTACCCATTAACCTACCTCTCTTCATCCCCCCACCCCCACCCCCACCACACTCTTCCCAGCCTCTGGTAACTAACATTCTGCTTTCTACCTCCATGACATCAGTATTTTTAGCTTCCATATATGAGTGAGAACATGTAATATTTATCTTTCTGTGCCTGGCTTATTTCACTTACCATAATGATCTCCAGTTCCAACCACATTGCTGCGAATGACAGAATTCATTCTTTTTTATGGCTGAATAGTATTCCATTGTGTCTATATACCACAATTTCTTTATCCATTCATCCACTGATGGAGACTTAGGTTGATTTCATATCTTTGCTATTGTGAATAGTGCTGCAATAAACATGGGGGTGCAAGTATCCTTTTGATATACTGATTTCCTTTCCTTATTATGTATCCTTCGGATAAATACTCAGTAGTGGGATTGCTGGATTGTGTGGTAGTTCTATTTTTAGTTCTTTGACACATTTCTGTATTGTTTTCCATAATGGCTGTACTTATTTACATTCCCACCAACAGTTCTCCGCATCCTTGCCAGCATTTGTTCATGTTTGTTTTTTTGATAAAAGCCATTTTTACTGGGGTAAGGTGATATCTCACTGTGGTTTTGATTTGCATTTCCCTGATGATTAGTGATGTTGAGCATTTTTTTATATACCTCTTGGCCCTTTGTATGTCTTATTTTTGAGAAATATTTGCTAATATTTTGTTAAGGATTTTTGTGTCTAAGCTCAGGCAGATATCAGTCTATAGTGTTCTTATTTTGTACTGTCTTTGTCTCATTTTGTTGTCAGGGTAGTAATGGGATTACAATAGTAGTTGGGGAAAAAATTGTATTAAATTGGTGCTAGTTCTTTAAATGTTTGGTAAATTCTCCATTGAAACCATCTGGGCCTGGAGATTTCCTTTTGGGAGAATTTTAGTTACAAATTAAATTTCTTTAATGGTTGTAGGATTATTTGAATTATCTACTTAATCTCAATTGAGTTTTGGTAGTTTTGTACTTTTTAAGGAATTGATCATTTCTTCTACATTTCCAAATTTACGAGTGCAAAGTTGTTTATAGTGTTCTTTTATCCTTTAATGGCTAGTGAATTTGTGGTGATATGCTGAGTCGAATTCTTGATATTGGTGATTTGTGTCTTCTTTCTTTTTATCTCTTTCAGTCTTTCTGAAAGATTTGCCAATTTTATAGATTTTTAAGAATAAGCATTTTGTTTCATTGAATTTCTCTACAGTTTCCTCCTTTTAATCATTATCATTTCCTTGCTTCTGCTTGATTTTAGTTTATTTTGGTCTTCTTTTTCTAGTTTCTTGAGATAGGACCTTAGATTATTGATCTGAAACCTTTCCTCTTTTTAAATGTAAGCATTTAATGCCATAAATTTACCTTCTGGAACTGCTTTAGCTGTATTCTATGCATTTTGATATGTTGCATTTTTGTTTTATTCAGTTTTATGTTCCTTTGAGATTTCTTCTTTCACCCATGCATTATTTAGAAATAATTTGTTTAATTTTCAAATGTTTGGAGGCTTTTCTTGTCCTTCTGTTATTGATTTCTAGTTTGATTCTATTATGGTCAGACAATATACTTTATGTAACTTCAATTCTTTTAAATTTGTTGAGTTTGTTTTATGACCCAGATTTGGTCTAACTTGGTGAAAGTTCCATGGGTTCTTGAAAAACCTATGTTTTCTTCTCTTTTGGGTGGAATGTTCTAGCAATGTCAATTAGATCCTGTTTATTGGTAGTGTCGTTCAGTTATTCTATATTTTTGTTGATTTTCTGTTCAGCAATTATACCAATTTCACTTAAGTTTTTTTTTATGTCTTTTCATGGTTTGACAGCTCATTTCTTTTTAGCATGAATAATATTCCATCATCTGGAAATACCATAGTGTATGTATACATTGTTGTACTGAGGGATATCTTGGTTGCTTCCAAATGTGGGCAATTATGAATAAAGTTGCTGTAAACACCTGTGTGCAGGTTTTTGTATGGACATAAGTTTTAAACTCCTTTGTGTAAATACCAAGGAGCATGACTGTTGGATCATATGGCAAAAGTATGTTTAGTTTTATAAGAAACAGTCAAAATACCTTCAAAGTGGCCATATCATTTTCATTTCCATCAGGAAGGGATGATGGAGTTCCTGTTGCTCTACATCTTCACCAGCATTTGGTGGTATCAGTGTTTTGGATTTTAGCCATTCTAATAGGTGTGTAGTAGCACATCATTGTTGTTTTAATTTTCCATTCCCTAATGACACATGATGTTGAGCATGATTTCATATGCTTATTTGCCATCCGTATATCTTCTTTGGTGAGGTATCTATTCAGGTCTTTTGCCCTTTTTAAATCATGCTATTATTTTTTATTATTGAGTTTTAAGTGTTCTTTGCATATTTTGTTTTTCCATTCTTGTGATACTTCACTTAGTAGAATGGGCTTCACCTCTATCCAGGATAATACAAGAGGTGCTAGACCACCATTGTTTTTTGTCACTGAGTAGAACTCCATGGTATACATATACCACATTTTATTAATTCACTCATTTATTGATGGGTACCTGGGTTGTTTCCACATCTTTGCAATTCTGAATTGTGTTGCAATAAACATTCTAGTGCAGATGTATTTTTTATAGAATGTCTTTTTTTTCCTTTGGGTAGATGCCCAGTAATGGGATTGCTGTATCAAATGGTAGTTCTACTGTAGTTCTTTGAGGTATCTCCATATTACTTTCTGCAGAGGTTGTACTAGTTTGCAGTCCCACCAGCAATGTATGAGTGTTCCTATCTCTCTGTATCTAGTCCAACATTTATTGTTTTGGGACTTTTTGATAAAAGCCATTTTCACTGGAGTTAAGCGGTATCTCATTGTGGTTTTGATTTCCCTGATGATTAAAGATGTTGAACATTTTTTCATATGTTTGTTGGCCATTAGTCTGAGCTTCAGGTGTGACCATCCCCCAGATGATGTGCACCATACCCATTAGGTATGAATATATCCATCCCCTCCTCCCTCTGCCTGAAACCCAATGAATGTTACTACTATATGTGTGAATAAGTGTTGATCACTTAATAGCAATTTTTTACATACCATCAATAAACAAGTGGCATTTGAAATTGAAAACACAATGGCATTTACATTAGCACCCTCAAAAATGGAATACTTAGGTGTAAACACAAAAAAGTGTAAGATCTACATGGGGAAAACTACAAAAGTCTAATTAAAGGAATAAAAAAATTAAATAAATAGATATTTTGTGTTTATAGATAAGAAGACTCAGTAGTGTCAAGATCTCAGTTCTTCCCCAGTTCTTCTTGATCTACAGATTCAATGCAAATATATGTGACCTAAACATTTGTACCCCCATAATATACTGAAATAAAATAAAAATAAATAAATAAAATAAGAAGGAAAAAAGAGTTCTTTGTATATTTTGTATTATAATCCTTTATCAAATAACAAGTAAATATAACGGATGTCTTTTGCAAGTATTTTCTCCCAGTCTGTGGCTTGTCATCTCACTTGCAGAGCAGAAGGTTTTAATTTTAGTGAAATCCAGTGTCTCAGTTCCTTTATGCTGCTATAAAGGAGTACCTGAGAGTGGGTAATTTATAAATAAAAGAAGTTTATTCAGATCACAGTTCTTCAGGCTATAAAAGAAGCATAGCACCAACATCTGTTTCTGGTGAGGGCTTCAGGCTGCTTTCACTCATTGTGGAAGGGGATGGAGAGCCCTCTTGTGCAAAGATCACATGGTGAGAGCAAGAAATGAAAGAGTGGAAACAAGGAAGGGTAAGATGCCAAGCTCTTTTTAACAATCAGCTCTCAAGGGAACTCTTGTGGGAACTAATAGCGTGAGAACCCCCGTCATTACCTAAGGACAGAACCAAGCCATTCATGATGGATCTGCTCCCATGACCCAAACACCTCCCACCATGCCCCAACACCAACACTGGGGACCACATTTCAACATGAGACTTGGCGGAGCCAAGCAAACCATGTGAAAACCATAGCATTCAGCTTATCAATTAATTCTTTCATGGATCGTGCCTTTGGTGTTGTATCTAAAAAGTCATTGCTAAACTCAAGGGCATCTAGATTTTCTCCTATGTTATCTTCTAGGAGTTTTAAAGTCTTATATTTACATTTACATTTATATTTACATTTAGGTCTATGATTCATTTTGAGTCAATATTTGTGAAGAATGTAAAATTTGTATCCAGATTCACTTTTTTGCATGTGGATGTTCAGTTGTTGCAGCATCATCTGTTAAAAAGATTATATTTTCTCCATTATATTGCCTTTTTTCTTTGTCAAAGATTAGTTGATCATATGTGGGTCCATTTCTGGGGTCTCTGTTCTGTTCCATTGATCTATTTATTTTTTCATTAATACTATACCGTATTGATTACTGTGGCTTAAAGTAAGTTTTAAAGTTGGGTAGTGTCGGTCTTCAGACTTTGCTCTTCTCCCTCGTATTAGCTAGGCTGGGTTTTTTGTCTATCCATATAAAATTTTGAAATAGTTTGTTAACATCTACAAAATAACTGCTGGAGTTTTGATGGGGATTGCATTGAATCCGTAGATCAAGAAGAACTGGGGAAGAACTGAGATCTTGACACTGCTCAGTCTTCTTATCTATAAACACAAAATATCTATTTATTTAATTTTTTTATTCCTTTAATTAGACTTTTGTAGTTTTTCTCATGTAGATCTTATACTTTTTGTATTTATACCTAAGTATTCTATTTTTGAGGGTGCTAATGTAAATGCCATTGTGTTTTCAATTTCAAATGCCACTTGTTTATTGATGGTATATAAAAAATGATCAACTTTTGTATATCAACCTTGTATCCTGCAACCTTATTATATTTGCTTATTAGTCCAGAGTTTTTTTTGTCAATTATTTTGAATTTTTCTACATAGATAATTGTGTCATCTGCTAACAAAGAGAGTTTTGTTTCTTCCTTCTAATTCAGTATATCTTTTGTTTCATTTTCTTGCGTTATCACATTAGCTAGGACTTCCACTATGATGTTGAAAAGCAGTGGTGAAAGGGCACATCCTCGCCTTGTTCTCAATCATGGGGGGAAAGCTAGAGTTTCTCGTCATGGATTATGATGTTAGATATAGAGATTTTTTTTTTTTTTTAAAGATGATCTTTGTTCAGTTGAGGAAGTTTCTCTCTATTCCTAGTTTTCTGAGAGGTTTTATTGTGAATGGGTGTTGGATTTTGTCAAATGCTTTTTCCCACATCTATTGATATGATTATGTGATTTTCCTTCTTAGCCTGTTGATTTGATGAATGATATTAATTGATTTTTGAACATTGAAACAATGTTGCAATACCAGGAACTGCAATACCAATATCTCAATACCCGGGATAAATCCTACTTGGTCAAGTTGTATAATTCTCTTTATACATTGTAAAATCAAATTTTACAGAAATTTCATTTCTGATACTAGTAATTTGTATACTCTCCTTTTTTAAAATCTCAGTTAACCTGGTTAGAGGCTTTTTTATTGATTTTTTTAAAAGAACCACCTGTCGATTTTGTTGATTTTCAAAATTGATTTTCTGTTTTCAAGTCCATTGAGTTTGTGTCCTGTTCTGATAGTGGCAATATTGCAGATCCAGTGAACAAGCCAGAGAATAGTTTGTTCCTGTTCTTGACCTTAAGGTCAGGTCTGTCTCCTTCAGATACACAGGTTTTCACAAATCATAGCCCCAGTTTTCAGTTGCAGGGTTTTTTAGGCTCCTTTCACAAGTATTGGAGCCTCAATCTAGTCCCGCTTTAAGCAATGACACATACTTTGGTTTTTAGCTCATGAGGCACTTCTGTTCCTTTCATTCACTAAAATCCAAGGCAATTGGCTACCTCTGCTAACTTCTGGTTCAGAAACTCTGCAGAACTAGAGATTTGTGTATAAATACGTGTGTGTGTGTGTGTGTGTGTGTGTGTGTGTGTACAGGCTTTGACTTCAAGTGAATTAAAATTGTTATGCTAGATTTCCAAGATTTTAAACAAGGTTTGAAAGAATCAATAAAGATACTAAGCATACTTGCAGGGTAAAATTTCATTTTGTGAAAACAGAAAATAATATTTGCTTAGGATACCTTTTTGATAAATTTACCCTAATTTGTTGTAGCTAGTGCTCAGACTTCTGGAAACCTAAAAAATATGGTAAACAACAATAAACCCATGTGAAAGTTAAAGGAGATGCTGTCGGAAAAGGAAAATGATACTTGTGAAGCCATGAACTTTATCTCACATAGTAGACGGAGTTGTCGTTTGCTGTCTAATTATTTAAATTTAAAGTAAATTTAGTTTCTAACTTTAATTATGTGGATCTTTATATTTAATAATTTTAAGAAAAAATAGATTAGGAGAATTTAGGAAAAGAAAGGTCATAAGATACTTTGACTCTCAAATAATTTGTGGTGCATGAGTTTATCTTAAATAAATGAATCTATAAAAGTAATATGTTTATCAGTGGTAGAATCAGAAAAGAGCAATTACCCCTCCAGCACAATTATAAATACAGAGTCGTGTAGAGTCAATTAGAAACTCCCCATATGCTAACAGTCATGAGGACATAACTATATCAAAATTGAATACACTTCTGTAATAGTGTCATGGGGTGTTATTAACAAATAACCACAAACTCGTGGCTTAAAACAACAGAAATTTATTCTTTCATAGTTCTGGAGGCCAGAAGTTGACAGGACCATCCTCCCTCCAGAGCCCCCAGGGGAGATTCCCTTCCTTGCCTCTTCCAGCTTCTAATGGCTGTTGGCTTTCCTTGGCATATGGCCTCATCTCTTCACACTACCTTCTCTTCTATGTATCTGTCTCTAAACTCCATTCCTTTCTTATAAGAATACTTGAAATGGCATTTGGGGCTCCACCCAGCTAATTAATGATAAGTTCCTTTGTCCTAAGATCCTTAACTTAATCACATCTTTTGCCACGTAAAATACTACACACTCCTTTGCCGTGTAAGGTACTATACACAGGTTCCAGAAGTTAAGATGTATGAGTTTGCTAGGGCTGCTATAAAAAATACCACAGACTGAGCAGCTTAAACATTAGAGCTTGATTTTCTCACAGTGCTGGAGGCCGGAAGGCAAAGAATAAGGTGTCAGTAGGTTTGATTTCTTCCGAAGTCCCTCTCCTTGGCCTGCGGATGGTCACCTTCTTTGCTGTGTCCTCACATGGTGTTTCCTCTGTGTGTGCGTGCTTACCTGGTGTTTCTTTGTGTGCCCAAATTTCCTCTTCTTAGAAGGACACCAGTTAAATTGTATTATTGCTCACCTTAATGGCCTCAGTTTAACTTAATCATATCTTTAAAGAACCTATCCCCAACTACATTCACATCCTTAGGTACTCGTGAATGCAAGCAAGTTTAATACTGTTAAAGGATAGTCTCATAAAAATAGTTAAAATTTCCAAGAAAACAAACTCTAGTAGGAGTGGCTGACAATTAACTAGAAAAATCACTTATATAGAACAGTCATTTCTCGATGAAGCAAGATTAAATGTAATGCTAGCGTATTGCAAAATATCATGCTAATATTTATTTGGGAATATTTTCTTCCTTTCATTATAGATTTATAGACAGACTTGTGAAGATTATAATAAAAAAGAATTTTTCCTTGGTTAAAGGAAAACATATAATTTAAATGGAGGCATAATTTATACTATATGCTGCAATTGTCTGACTTTAATGAGAAAATAGAGTAAATTCCAATATACTTTCCTGGGAATCATTCCAGCTTTTAATAATTCTCTGCAGTGGGATGCCAGGAAATGGTTATTCATAGAGAGATAGCCAAAAGTCCACATCTATAAACATTAATAGGTTACTTTCTTTGTAGCAGTATCTTTGATTACCAATATGTGAACCAATGTTAACATATATATTTTCAGAGGTATATTATGCATGGTACCATGTACATGGTACCAGGGGATCCAAGAATATAAAAATTACAGATATAAAAAAACACATCAATTTTACAGAAGGTCCCCCACCTTGTACTTTGATTCAGAAAAATCTAAAGCATACTTATTCATATTTATTTCTGTTCTAGACCTCAAGTTCTTCTGCCTCTGGCCTATGAAGTGCTTCTACTTTCCCTTCCATTTCCAATCTGTGTTTTTTTTCCATTTACCTTTAGAATTATGGGCATAGGATTGGGCTTCAAGTACAGCATCAACTCATTCAGAATAAAGTGTTTCAAAATCCATGATCATTTGAACATACACTGAATTGAATAATGTTCACTCCACATCCAAAAAAATATTCCCCTGGAACCTCAGAATATGACCTTATTTGGAAATAGGATCTTTTCAGATGTCATTGGTTAAATTACGATGCAGTCATAGTGAATTGGGGTGAGTTCAAATCCAGAAACTTGTGTCCTTTATAAGAAGAATAAACAGAGACACAGACACATAGGAGAGAAGGCCGCGTGAAGCCAAAGGCAGAGATTGGAATGATGCATCTAAAAGCCAAGGAATATTAAGAATGGACAATGACCTCAGAACATGAGAAGTTAGTGGACATGAGGAAGCAGACTTCCCGAGAGCCTTTGGAGGGAGCACGGCCCTGCTAACACTTTGATTTCAGACTTCTAGCCTCTAGAACTGTGAGTCAATGAGTTTTTGTTTTAAGCTACCCTGTTTGCAGTAGTTTCTTATGGCAATCCTAGAAAACTAATACAGATCATGAGCATGATAATTGGAATCCGTGGAGAAAGTATATTCCTGATAAAATTTATTAGAGAAATGAGCCTAGACATTGTATAGTTAGAACAACACTGACTATAGTGCTATGGTACAAGCATTCTTTTCACAGCACCTTTGTGAAATGGTCACTTAGCCCTATGCAGAGATGGGTAGTTGCTTACCCTGTAATGAGATACATTGCATTTGGGGACAGCTCTAATTGTTAGAATTTCTGATAGTGACCCAAAATCTATCTCCCTATCCTTCCACTGATTCTAGTTGTGTCTTCTAGTTAAAACTTTTGGCCTTGCTAGATGTCATTTAAAATATTGGCAAAGTCTTTAATTGCTCCTAAATTTATTCTTATTTGTGTTAATCAGTACAGTTTCTTCTAATATATTATAATATATTAGAAATATAATATAATATATATTAGAAATATAGTATATAATAATATAATTCTAATATATGAAATAGATTCTAAACCTCTCACCATTATGCATTTTTCCGCTTGTGTACAACTTATTTTGGCAAACATTTTCTGAGGATCAAATATATTTTTCCTGATGAGGTTTGACTAGCTCAGTGAAGCATGGGACTAATTCTTCCTGTAATTTGCGCATAAAAATTTTACCTTGAAGTCTAAGGTGAAATTCAAAGTCATTAACATGCACCTTATATGCTTGGCTAATTAATTTTTTATTTTACGATTAATACATAAAAATTCTTTCTGTAAAATTTCATGCCGTAAATACAAATACAAAATGAAATAAGAGAGATTCCCTCATCTTACCCACTTCTTGAATACTCCTCCCTACAGCTAAGCATTCAATAATTTACCGTTTATCTTTTCGAACCTTATTTTATGCATTTACACACCCACACACACACATATATACAAATGTATATACACACACGTCTGTGGTCTTAGAAAAATAGAGTATTGCTTCCTAGGTTCACTATATCTCAATTAGTTTCCTTATACTTTGCTCAGTTAGATGGTTTGTTTGTCTTGAGCATTTTAAAATCACATGTATTGCCAGTGGAGTTTTGGTACTATTAATAAAGTTAAGATTTTGATATTGAATTCAGGGAATTTCAAAATTCCATGTTTTGTTTTCATTCTGTGTTAATCCCATTTTAAATTTTAACTTATATGTCAAACATATTGGTTATCTCTTTTAGTTTTGTGCTTCTTTAATTTGAAAGGCATACTTCCAAATCTTTGTCTAGGTACTGAAGAAAAATACTGACCAAGTAAGACTAAGACAAGTTACCTATTAGAGATTTACTTCTTTGTAGCACTGCACTGTTAATCAACATTATTAACATGTAATTATTAAAGTCCATGCCAAATCCTGGTAACATGCACTTTGTTGTGTCGACTGAGGTTTTCGAGATAATGCGATTTTGTGTTTATGGGCTCTGGTCTGTGGGGTAGTGCAGAAAGAGATCAGTCTGTGTTCTTCTTCCTCAAAATATAAATGAAGACTTATCACAAAAAAGTCACTTAAATGCCACAACAAACTGTGAAAAGTCTAGTCAGTTTGAGTAATCCTTACCTATGACTTGCTAAAGTCAAATGAGGAAGAAGGCAAGTCAAAATGTATAAAGAATGGTTAAAAATTTGGAAAACCAGACATAATAATATATAGCATAATATTTATGGGAAAGTCACTTAGTAGTAGTGTCTCAAAAATTGTTTCTTGAACCATTGAAAATGGCAATTTGATACCTACCTTCTGGAATGCTTTTTTGTTTTGTTTTGAGGAATGTAAATGATATTTTTATATGTTACCCCAACAATAAAGAGTTTCTCCACTCTAAGCTTGGTTGCCAAATTGGTTTATTTTGTAATGGGTAGAGTGTCTGTATCGGTTGTGGTTCCTGGTCGAAAGCAGCAAAATTAGTCCCTGACTAGGGAATTTACTGGAGGGATGTTGGTGGGCAGGGGAAGACTCATAAGAAGTAGGGGCAGATGGTAGGTGGGGGTGATGTCTAAAGAGTCATGAGCACAGCAAGCTGTTCATAGCTGGAATGACTCGAGCAGAGCGGAACACTACTGCTGCTGCCACCACTGCCACAGCCAAGAGTCATCTCCAGCTGTGCCTCTATCCTTGCGACTCTTAGGTCTTGAAAACTGGCTTCTGATAGGTGGAGCTTAGATCATGTGTCTGCCCCCAGTTAGAGGTGTGGGGAAGGATCTGTTCCTCTTTTCTTTCATAGTTGGAATCAGAAACCTGGCTTTATTAGTTTTCTAGGGTTATTGTAGCAAAGTGCCATACTTGGTGGCTTAAATGACATAAATTTTTTATCTAACTGTTCAGTTCGAGATCAAGGCGTTGGCAGGGTTGGCTCCATCTGAGGGATGTAAGGGAAGAATCTGTTGCAGGCCTCTCTCCTTTGCTTGTAGACGGCCACCTTCCGTTTGTGTCTTCACGTGGTCTTCCCTTGGTATGTGTCTGCGTCCAAATTTCCTCTTATAAAGATACCAGTCATATTGGATCAGGGCCTGCCCTCATGATCTCATTTTCCTTCAATTACCTCTTTAGAGACCCTACGTCCAAATATGGTTACATTCGGAGGTACTGCGGTTAGAACTTCAACATATACATTTTTTTGGGGGGGAGATACAATTTAGTCCGTAACACTGACATTTCTCTTCCAGTGGCAGTACCACGTGTAGGAGAGGTGATTCTCCCAGAATAAAAACTGGGGTGCTCTTATGAAAGGAAATGGATCCTGTGGACTTAAAAAAAGGATAAAGTTATTCTACTTTTCTTTTTGTAACCATAGTTATGGAAGTTTAAATATATTTTTTAATACAAGAAAATACTATGTACGTTTTTATACCAGTAAACTATGAAAATCTAGAAAAAACCCCACCACAGTCGCATATTTTAATATTCAATGTTGGTAAATGTGCAAGAAAATGAAAATACTTTTTCTGCTGGTGGGGTTGCTGGATTTTATCCACCTTCCTGTCATTCTACTTTCATAGACTGTTAAAGTAGAGTTGTGTCACCTAAATCTCTCTTCAAGAAAAAAATTGCCATTCAGCTTCAAGGAGAGCAGTTAGCAAACCTTTTCCTGCTGTTAATGCATTCAGGATTCACCTCAGCTTTTAAGCCAAGCCTATACTCTTCGTGGGCAGCCCCCAGCCAATAGATAAGCACCACAGGAGTGCTGGAGCCTGGCCCTTTCTGTCCAACACCAGCCTCCTTCCTCTAATGGGCAGTCTTGGCTGGGGCCCTTCCCTTTGGCTGAGACTTGGTCAAATCTACATTGTGATCGGAGCTTTGTCCTCCCCAGTCCTGTGTCCTCCTTCTTTTGTCTTTCACAGGTTTTATCCCCTCTAAAACTTCTTGCACTCCTAACGTCGACCCTGTGTCTGGATTTAATAACATTTTTCCTTGTTTCCCCACTGTTTTTATTCCTAGTAATGGGTTTGTAAATCATTGCACTTTTCAGTAATGTAAGTCCTGTAGTTTTATTGTAACATCATTTATTTCTTCTTTTACCATCATATCCTTAATGATGTGGAAATTTGTATATTTTCCTGAGATTGGTTAAATTATATTATTGGAAGTTCATTATCTTCAAGCCTAATTTTGAATTACTTAATTTAGTGACTCTTTTAAGGGTCTAAACAGAAACTAGGTGGGGGCAGAGGGAAACAGACAGGGAGATATCTCTTTTTGAGTATTTATACTATAGAATATAAAATTGAGTGATTATTGGTGGCCATGGTCTAACCTGTGAACTTCTAAGCAGAGGAAGGTCTGCAGTTACAAAGAAGAATCAAGAAGGTAGATAGACAAAAACAAAAAGGAGTAGCTGGGAGAGAGACAACTTGTTTCTGCTTCCTTAGAAAAGGACTCAAAGACTATTAGTCCTTCAGACTGAGCTAGTCTGAATTTTTCACTCTGGGTTTGGCACAACCCTTTTGAGATCTTCCAATAAATTTCTTTGACTTTGCATATATTAGTTTAGATTGGATTGCTATTATTTGCAAATCAGAAAGTTTTCACTATTACAGCACTTAAAGCATTTTGCATAACATTTAGGGCACTCAGAAAATTTTAATAAAATATGCATTTTGTTGCATCTTTTAGGTGAGAGTCTTTTTACTGTTTCTTCTCAGTGGTAACAAAACCTCTTTTATTGTTGGAATTTGTGCAATCTTAAGCTGCAGATATTTGGTAATACTTAGCACAACCTCCTTCAACCTGTTGTCACTTATAGAACATTACTTAGAAAAATAACAGGCAGGGAAGGAGAAGGAGGAGGGAGAGAGAACATGTGTGTTTACCGTTGGACTAAAAAAATTTTTTTCCTCTTCACTAAGTAATCAGATTTTAGATAAAGGATTTTTACTTATATAAAAAGTCCAATTGCTAATTACTCTTTGGTGGAACAAATTTTAAGTTTACAGTAGGGCAGGAGAAATAGACAAAAACAGCTTCCTTGAATGAGCTCTGAATTTGGACATAGACGGGCAGAGAAATTGTCACCATAGTTAGAACTGCCGAGAAGGAGGGTGGGGGATGGATCTTTTATTTGGTTGAAGTCCCTAGATCATCTGGGAACATGGGTACCTCCCTGCAGTCCTCAGATGGGCCATAATATCCCATGGAGAATACTGGAGGCAAACGTGCAAAGGGATTGAAACTGGTAGGTGTGGATGAGTCCCTTCTAACGGTGATGATCTAATGGCTCAAATATACTGAGTAAACTCAGGCCTCTGAGGATAAAAGTGCTTTAGTTTGACCTCAGACGTCATGAAAGCAACTTTTGCCCAAGGCAGCGATCCAGGGTGTCCTTCTTTCCCCAGCCAACATCATGCATGATTTCCTCTTAACTAAGAGACGCGCTTTCAGTTTTGCCTTCCTTTTCCAGGTGTCTAAAACTCTTATGCCAACCCAAAGCCTTTATGTTGATCCTCAAGGGCAGACCTCATCTTACATCTGGACCAAGGGACTGACTGGAAGTCCATGCTCTGACCATATGTCTTGGAGTCACCTTCCAAGTTTTCTGAGATGGTTCCTCTCCTTGGCAGCAATGTCTTATCCTTTGTTAATCTTGTCACTCTCTGAAGCAGGGCACCAGGGTCCTGGAACTTGGTCTCCAGTCATTTTGTTGCCATTTGGAAATGAGTGAGCTCTGCTTTTCTGCTTTTTTCTGCTGTCATTTTTAATGATTCGAGATTTCCTCTCTGATCCTGGAGCCTACGAATGGAAAATGTAAGACTACAGAGAATACAAGCAGCAGTGTTTTCCAAGTTTGTGTGCAGACTATATTTCATCTATTAATTCATGGCGATGGTGCCCGCAAGGGCCAGAGGGATCTTCATATTGTCTCCAGGCCCTTTTAACAGCTGACAAAAAACAGATTTTGTAAGTAAAAAGTAAGATAGGCCTTTCCATACATAGCCTATGCAGCTTGTATGAAAGGGCCTGTGAGATTGCTGATGTAGTTATCTCTCAGTTATGATATTGAAGCTACACGGCTAATGCTTTCACTTGAACATCAGTAGAAAAATGTGTACTTGACTAGACTCTTAAGTGTAATGTCTAAGACAAGATAATTGCAAGCAAATCTTACTGATTCTTGATTACCTATTAACGGAAGAGAATAAATAGATGGCTTATTTTGGGAAAAAAGTGAATAACGCAGCATCTTGCAGTGGCAATAGCTCACACAGTGGGAAATAGTGGTGGGCACTGGGCTTTAGAGTTCCTTGTCACCTGGACTTCCATTCTACTTCTGACCTTTTCTGATTTAACCCCTCTAAACTGGCTATAATAGTACCTATCTCATAAGGTTTTGCTGGAATTAAATGTGATTGTACTTACAATGAAAATATTGATATTTATAAAATTACAATATAAATCCAAATATTTTTAAAACATCCAGCATGTAATGTTGGTGTTTCATAGAGGCTAATTCATTCATAAAAACTTCTTGAGCACCTACTATAAACAGGCACTGTGCTAGATGTTGGGGATTAAAGGACAGATAAGTCGAAGTTCTTGCCTTCAAGAGGGTTACAGAGGGAAGAGACAGTTATATAAATAGACATTTTCAACGCAATGTGGTAAAGGCAATTATAGAGAGAGGCATAGGAAGCACAGATGTACAGAGGAGAGACACCTAACAAGCCTGGAGATGGAGGTGGATCAGGGAAGGCTCCGGAAATGGGTTACATCTGAGCTGTGAATGAGCCAGAAAAGAACAAATAAAGCTACGTGGCACATACATTTCAAGATATCGTGACATTCAGTATGCATGAGTTTTCTTTACCTTTTTCTTTGCTTGAATTCACATAGAATCACCAATATTTTTTATGTTTTTGATAGCTTATTGGTGGTTCCAGGACTTAATTTGTTGGTGGTAGAGAAGGAAGAACCAACTTTTTGGATCATTGTGGGTTGTAATTGCATATTAAAATTGAAAGACTGGCCACTAAAAGACTAAGAAGAAAAAAATAACACTAGGAAGACATTAAAAGTGGAAAATATCAGGTGTAATAAAATTAGACCCTGAGAGTATAAACAAGAGGGAAAAGTAAAACATGTGGTATGCCCACATGTTTTAAATCTTGCTTTCCTGAGGTGGAAGCTGTCCAGCAACAGAGCCTCCCCTAGGCCCCACTCTTCACAGCTGCTCCACCCTCGGGGCCTGGAGGTGGCAGAGATCGGGGTTACACCTCAGGAGAGCCCTGGTTTAGAGCAGCTTAGGGAATAGGATACTGAGTTTTTGAAAATCCTAGGACCCACAGGATCCAGACAACTCAAGGCGGAGCTTTGTAAGTCATTTAAAAATGTGCTATTAAACAGATTTTTATGGAGTGGCTTTAGCATTTTACTATCTTTTATAACTTTTCACTAATGAGTAAATTCATTCTAATACCAACAGGACGCTCAGGAAACAATTTACCCACAGGATCAAGTAACTTAACCACTTCTCTTGCAGGCTGTGAGGTGAGCCTGAGTCTGTATCTAAAATGCATAAGTGCCCTTTAGTGGTTGTTTCTTCATTTTTGTGCCCTGTTGCTAATGTATTAATATTTCTTGAGTATAGCATCTCTAGAATCCATTCAGTGCCTTTTCAGTTAACAATGTAGTTGAATAACAAATCGAGTAGCATTTAAGATATTAAGTGTATAGGGCACTTTGATGAGTAGGTTCATGAAAGAGAGTTCTAAATTTCAAGATGCTTATACTATAATGTCTTTACAAGAACAAGCTAACACTTGGGCTGGGCCTCCAGGAAATCCAAACATCTGGATTAAAAAAAAAATTAGGAACAATCGATCACCCAGTTTAGTCAACACAATGCCAAAGACCTAGATCACTGGAAATGCTTCTAAGCAGATGTTGTACATTCTGTGGGTATATCTAGAGTTAAAACTATAAACATAGACTAGGTAATAAAATGCAATAACAGTTTTGAATTTGAGTCCACTGCATGTACTGTTGTTTCTTGAGTAGGAATAAGCAGAGTTCAATATTTGTGGAGATGATGAAGATTTTCTCCTTACAGTAAACTGCCAATCATTAAAGAATGGCTAGGGAATATTTAGATAGTATGTTAGGAGCATAATCGGTGCTAGCAGAAAGCTACATAGAATTTTGGTCAACTCTGTGGTATAGACTGCTTTTGGGGAATTGTGCAAACTGAGTGTTTAGTGTTTTTATGCAAAACAAATTGAATTTTTGCATTACTCTAGTCAAAAGAGCTCCATTTTTGAAAGGCTTTAAAAGTAAACTTGTATTCATTTTATAATAAAGAAAATAATTATAAACACTAATAGATACATTTATTGAGTACTTATTAAGTAGCTGGCCTTATACTAAATACATTTCCTATACTAATTCACTAGATTCCCACAAAAACCCAGTAAAGTAGGTACTATTGCTATCTTTCTTTTATAGATTAGAAATCTGAGGCACAGAGAAGTTCAATAATTTATTCAAGATTTCACAACTCCTAAGAGGCAGGGTTGGGATTTGAAGACGGGCAGTTGGTCTAGAGCCTTCCATATGCACTCTGCTAGTCTGTCTCTCTTCCAGCAGCCCTGCCCTGGGATTTGAGGCAAATCTGAAGTCAGTCAACAGGTCTTCAATACACAGAAACTGGTAACAACAGCAATGATAA
>RJWJ010009788.1:0-48961 GCA_004363605.1 Indri indri | reverse complement strand
CTGGTGGGACTGCAAACTAGTGCAACCTCTGTGGAAAGCCATATGGAGATACCTTAAAGAGATGCAAGTAGAATTACCATTTGATCCAGCAATCCCATTACTGGGCATCTACCCCAAAGAACAAAAATCGCTCTATGAAAAAGACACCTGCACCCGAATGTTTATAGCAGCGCAATTCACAATTGCAAAGGTGTGGAAAAAGCCCACGTGTCCATCAATACATGAGCGGATTAGTAAAATGTGGTATATGTATACCATGGAGTACTATTCAGCTTTAAGAAACAATGGTGATATAGCACCTCTTGTATACTCCTGGATAGGGTTGGAACGCATTCTACTAAGCGAAGTATCCCAAGAATGGAAAAACAAGCACCACATGCGCTCACCATCAAATTGGTAGTAACTGAACAACACATAAGTGTACATATAAGAATAGCATCTATTGGATGTCGGGTAGGGAGAGAGGGGGAAGGGGGAGGGGCGAGGGGGAGGAGGGGACGGATATATGCATACACAAAGGGTGCAATGCGCACCCTCCGAGAGATGGACATGCTTGGGACTGGGACTTGGGGGGAAGGGGGGGCAAGGGCAACATACGTAACCTAAACATCTGTACCCCTATAAACAACAAACAATAAAAAAAAAAAATTCATTTCCTGCACAGGGAGGCAGACGGGAGATAGCTCTGGCTCTCTTCTCTGTGGGAGGGATGGGCCTTCCACATTCTGACATTGGCCCCTTCTCTCCCTGACTTATTGGGTGTGTAGAGAAGGTCTGGCAGACCGTGGCTCCCTGCTCAGTAACTTGGGTTGCCTACCATGAGAAAGGTGGTTGATGGAAGTGAGGGCTGCTTCCTTTGCCCAAGAGAGAAAAGCATCCTGTTCCCCATCCTATGAGGGCTGGCTTCTTCTGCACTCCTGGCAGGGCCCACAGAAACCTTACTGGCTTGAGAGTGTGGTCAGGGAAGGGAATGAGCATGTTGAATTGCTGGTATATCCTCTGTTCTATCTTTCCTATCTCTTGATGTGTCTGCTACATCCTGGCACCAGAAAAGAAAATTATAACACTATCTAAATGAGATCAATTCCTGCCACACTGGCGGCTGTCACAATTTTGCAATTTAACCAGTTTTTATATGACTGTTGGCTTTACTGATGATAGTCATGAAAAATTGTAGTACTGACTTAAACTAAATGACCTTGGCAGAGCGAGATTTCTAAAGGTGCTTAAATATCTATAGCACTTCGAATAGTTAGTACCCATTCTACTTTTAATCAGGCCTTCTCTTACCAAAGAGTTTCGGCTTACTTTAAGAAACACTTATCTCAGACCTTCCTGCACTTAAATCTGACTCTTCAATCCATCAGTGTTAAGAAATTAGGACTGTGACAATGAGCATACATATATATCCAATAACCAGCATACATAGCGCACAGTTAGGCCACAGCACTTTTCTCAGAAGACACCGGTATCCTTTACTTGACTATCACAAACCCAGTCCTCTGTGGGGCAGATCCTTGCTATTCCTCACAGTGATGATGTTCCTGATGGCAGGGTAAGTGGTTAGATTAATCGTCCTTTTTTTCAGGGCTACCCTGTCTGCAGCTTCTGTGGCTGCATGTGGTGGGTTGACTCTTTCAGAGATGGCACTAGAGAAAGGCAGACGGGGAAGCACGGAGGGAGGCTGGGAGGTAGGTTCAGGGCACTGACCCAACTTAGAAGGTAAGGCTGGTTGTTTTCCCCTCTTTGCTGTATTCTCAGAGCCTTGCACAGCTCACGGCACTGGGCTGGCACTTCACACTTGTCGGAGCGTGCTTCCTGGGGACTTGCCACACTATAGACTCTCTCAGAGCAGTCGAGGACTTTCCCTTGTGCCCACCACGGCTGTCCTGACCCTGGATCTAGGCCCCACTAATATTTATACCCTGTGTTTTCCTCTACTTCTGGAACCTTCTTCCATCAGGTTTCTTCCCCTTCTTCTGTGTTTTCAACCTCTGTCTCTTTCCCCTCAGCCTATACACACACACACACACACACACACACACACACACACACACACCCCATACACAAAGTCTCCTATTTTAAAAGAACAAAAATAATCTTTCCTTGATTTGATCCCCCCCCCCAACTTCATCACTACCTCTCTCCTTCCCTTCTCAGCCAGTTTATTGTGCCATTTACATCCATCGACTCTGCTTCATTGCTTCCTACCCTCCTTAGCCCGTGGGGTCTGGTCTCTTGGGCAGTGCCCCCTTGCGCTGCCCATGACAGCCCTCGGTCCCTCCTGGGGACCTTCCATTCCTCGGCTTTTCTGATGCTAGTGTTTGGACCTTCTTCTTCTCGTCAACTCCTGGATACCCAAGCCCTGGGAGTCACTTCTGGTTCCTCCTACCCCACCCCCCATTCCACAAGTCCCAGTGACTGCCTCACAGTATTTCTCATTCCCCCTTTCCTGCCCTCCCTACTCGCACTGCCCCAGTGTATGTCCTCATCTTCTCTTGAGCAGACTCTGTCGTGTCCAGGGAGCTTTCCCTGCTCCCTCACTGCCACCACTGCCAAGAGTCACCTCCACCTTCAGTGACTGTCCCCCATCTCCAGAACAGAGTCTGACTCCAGGGCGCAGCACCCACATCCCTCATAGCCTCGTCTTTCCTGGTGCTAAAGCGAGCGTGACCATTTCCCGCACAGCCAGGCTCTGTAATGCACTCTCAACCTCTTCTGCCCAGGCTGTATCTGCTCCTCCTTCAACGCCCTTCCTCAGCTCCCCTGCAGGGTCGTCAGTGTTTATCACTAGTACCTGATGGTGTAGCATAGCCAGCGTCTCCCTTCTCAGCTTCCACAACACCTTGAGCCCTCCCCTGCACAGCACCCCTCACTGTCCTGTAGTTACCTGTGTCTCCCTGCTGGCCTGTGAACCTGGTGAGAGCAGAGAGTTCTATTCCACGTCTGTCCACAGAGCCAGGCACACAGTAGGAACTGAATACACCTCTGCTGAAACAAATTGAAAGTGGACAAGAAACTAGGAAAGCAGTGGGAGAAAAGAATCAATTTTGCTTCCTGAGCTGGGGTGGACGTCGGTTCCAGGACACAGCACTGCTCGTGTAATCAGTACTGTTTTCATGAAACTCAGTGGCTTAGAGCACTAACAGCCCAAAGAACACCTCACTTTTGTGCTCAAAAACCAATGACTGGCACCTTCTGCAGAAGACCTGCCTGTTCTCTGATTGCTCCTGAGTGGCTAAAGTTGCTCAGCAGGTTCCAGCCATGCCACGTTTGTGTCCCAGTGACTGACCCCTTTCTGGTCTGGCCTGAGGTTTCCATCTTTAAGCTGCCTGTAAAATGTGGCTTCCTGTATTATCTACACCATCCAGGTACAGCCCCCCATGCTAGAGAGCTGAGAGAACTGTGTCATTACTGCCACATCCAGGTCTTGTCCATTAGCAGAGAGGAGTGTCAGTTATTCCTGGCTCCATAGGCATGGCTACCCTAATTTTCCAACTAAGAGCAGCTGTGGTCTGACAATGGATTTTTGTGCTGCAGCTGGGTGAAAGAGGTGTCAGTGAGTGCACACATTGCCATTTCTACGGTGTTTTGATGATTAGTTATGCAGAAAGACATGAAATATTTGACATTGGGATTGCCCAGGAAAACATGGAAGGTTTGCCTGCTGAATATACAGGTCTTTTTCCAGGGTGCGCTCTGTCCATACCAGCAAAGCTGCCACTCCTCCAGGCCCCCAGCAGTGCTTAGAGGCTGTTCCATCTCTTACCCAGCACTAGTAGCTGCCTGGGATGTTCCTGACAGGAATATTCTGCCTGTGGGGGTAACGGCCCTGGACAAAGTCTCTTGGAAGGTGTGGAGGGAAATATTTAACAGACCCAAAGTCCCTTCCCTCCAGGAGTTACAGGGTGACGTGGAGCCCACTGTATCCAGGCTTCATCCTCCCACCGACCACTTGGTATTGGGTGTCTGTTGACCTGCTGTGGTGCAGGGTTTGGCGACCCTCCACTCCTTCCCTAATCTTTCCTAAGTTTTCTAACTTCACACTTCTGCTGCACATACCTCACTATCTCTTCACTGAACAAAAATGAACACTTTTTAAATCCCATTATTATGTCTATAGCTGAATAATCAGGAAAGCTTATAATCCTATTTAATTCCTCCCATGTAAGTCTCAATAGCCCAGAGGTATAAAGACCATGTTTGGCTGTCTGTATTTCCAGAAAGCTATATTCTGTATTTGGATATGATATTCTGCAACACTTGGAGGATACTGAATGCTGCTATTAGGTCTTATAACTTAGAATACTTATTGCTAGAGGAGTAAAAGTTAGGGAGTTGGGAAGTAAAGCCCAGTTTTTAGGGCATCTAGAAGCAATGTCCTACCTTCTTCATTGTCTGCATCTCCCCATACTTCTCTCGTCTTATCTCACAGTAATCCTAGTCCAACAGTACGAGTCTCTTGTTCTTTCAATGCAATAATAATAATATAAAACAGTAATATATGATAGCTAACATTACTAAGTGCTTACTATGTGCCAGACGCAATTCTCTGTCATTTAAGAGAGAGAAAGAGAGAAATAAAAAAACAAAAAGAAAACTTCCACAATTTCCCATCAAAGGGATATCCCTTTCCAAGTGCCACTCTGTCTATCTCCTTTTCTTGAAGGCAGAGCTGATTGAGAGAGCACCTGCAGGGCACAACTCATCCTCCAACACTCAGCAGAATTTGCCCTTGCTAATGTCACTGCCGACCTCCTAACTGCCAAGTTCAGTGGGCACTTTTCTGTCCTCTCTTACTTTGGTGGATGACTGAGAAACTCTCTACACCCTTGCCCTTAAACTTGGTGTTTCTTTTTCCTGGTTTCCTCTTTCTCCTCTTGTTGTTTCTCCATCTTTCTGTGTTGTGGTTATGAGCAATTCACATAATCTGGGTGTCCATTTCTTTACCTATACAATGGAAATCATGATATCAACCTTCCTGTGAAAAACAATTGAGTCAATTTATGTAAACAAATATTATCAACTTTAAGGAGCTATACCAATTGTTGTTTTGTTGTTATTAAGTGTAATCAAAGTAATAATATGCTGCCCACAAATTTCCAAGCGATCTCTTTTGATAGTTATGGAAGAATGTTTTGTAATAACATCTCAGTCTTTTGTTAAATTGATGCTTCTTATGCTCTTAAATATATTTTCTTCTTTTAAGTGGTTGAAATAGTTCCTATCATATTTTTGTGTACACTATTAGTTTGGTTAGCAATACTTTTCTTTTTAATTAGAGCAAAGTTAGATTTCACCTTAACCCATGTAGTTGAACCCATGTAACCCATGAGAACCTGCTCATTTAGGGTTTTCATAAATATGTGACTTTGGAAGAAAACAATCTGTCCCCTCAAGGGATTGGAAATCTAATTAGGAGCTTACATTAAGTGCATTATTTTAGTATTTGTAAGGAAATCAAGTTTTTAGTAAATTATCTGTTCAATTATTTCAAATGCCTATCCCCAGAATGTAACTAATAAGAATATCTCGTGTTCATTTGGCAATTGCTATTATTTCTTATGACCTTTCCCATACAAGATCCCATTTGAGGTGAACAGCTATTCTGGGATGGGGCAGTCCTGTTGCAAGGGCCTGAGTGATTTTGCCTGACCTTTTGGTGAATTGTCCTGCCTGAATGCCTCCATCCCCTGCCACTGTCCCCAGCCCCAGGCTGACTTAGGAACTCCCCACTGTTTCCACCTTGTTCCAGCCTTTTTCACATCTCTCACCACAGTGAACAGCTGCCTTTTCTCTGTTTCCCCAACAGCACTGTGGGCATCTCAATGGCAGGGGCTATGTCTTTCATATATCATTGTGCCACACCTGAGCATAGTAGGTACTCAATAAATACATTACACATTTAAACACATAGAAGGATGGAAGAAGACCTCAAGGCACAGGAAGTTTAACCTTGTTAGAAATAATAGATTATTTTGTTGACTTTTCCAACATAATTCTCATCACATCTTGTTTTTATTTGTTTAATTGTCTCTTCTATGAATCCATGAGTGTTGAGCTTTGCAAGGGGAGGCAGCATGTCTATCTGGCTCATGGCACTTTCCTAAGTCCCTGGCATAGTCAGAGAGTACCCAGTAGGTACTCAGAATATTTGTCAGGTAAATGATCCAATGATGATCTATTTCTGTCTTGCCTCTTAGCTCAATGACCAGACACAATTTAAATCCAACCAGATTTTTCTTCTGAGCATGGAGGGTGAACATAAAGAGGGAGCTTTACCTGCCAGAATTCTCCTGTCTGATGGAAACGAGCTAGCTCAGCACCACCTGGCTCTCTTTCCTGGATCACCAGATCCTCATCAAGAAACAGATTTTCCAGAAAGGAGAGAGGAGGAGAGAGGGAGGGGATTTTGACGGTTGTGTGTGCAAAGGGATGTGCTTTGCGTACGAATCCTGGAAGGGGATTCCATGTTAGTGAACAAACCCCTGTTGTCGAAGCCTCTCTCCACACATGCACCCTGTCTGCTGGAGGCAGATGGAAATGAGTCACGCCAGGACTTGCGATATAAATATTCATCAGAAGCCTGTGCACGGGGTGACAGCAGCACTGTGTGCGTGCTGCCTGGTTTCTCACCTGTCTGGGGAAGCAATGGATGGAGGACTGCTTCTCCCTTTGACTGCCATGCAGATAGGACATGGCTTCTTATAAATGGGAGACAAAACGAGAGTTTTAGTCACCTAATTTGGAATCGTGCCAAGAAATCCCGGAGACAGTAGGATGTCTGGGCAGATGAATCTACAGCAGGAACTGGTTGATTTCAGCCTTTTAGGAACAGCCAGAGTAATCGGGGAGAGTAATTGAATCACTTTCCGTGTGGAGTCGAATGTGTTCTTCTCACCATTTACAAGCTGTTTGCCAGCCTCCGGGGCGTTATTAGGGGATGAGCCACATGAACACGGCAGAGTTTGACTGGGCTTTCCCGGGGAAACAGCTGGCGGAGCTGGCGCCGGCTCCCAGGGGCTCTTGACTTTCTCTGCTGTGCTTGCGCGTGCCAAGAGCTTGTGTGCTGCTCAGCCCGCAGCCCGGTGGGCCCTGTGGGGACCCATCTTCCTGTGTTGGAAAGAAGTGATTTTCTCCACAGAAACAAC
Organism: Indri indri; assembly: GCA_004363605.1. Taxonomy (NCBI): domain Eukaryota; kingdom Metazoa; phylum Chordata; class Mammalia; order Primates; family Indriidae; genus Indri; species Indri indri. The sequence goes on along the minus strand of RJWJ010009788.1, from coordinate 41,810 downwards.
ACCCCTGTGAGTGTGTGTGGGGAGCGGGAGGCAGGGCTCCAAAAGAAAAGGAGGGAACCGGCGAGGGAATAGTCACTAGAAAGACATTCTGGAACTCGCCCAAATTCACGTGGCCAAAAAGTGGCACAACTGAGATTGTGCCTCCAGCACCACCTGCAAACTTCAAAAAGACACTTAAAATTCTTGGAAAAGACAAGGGCTCCTGAGTCAGCCGAAGCCAAGAAGTTTGAGAGTGGAAATCCCTTGTGGCTTGGGGCCCAAGTGAGGTCTGAGTAGGTGAGTCAGAGACCGACGTCCAGCCATGGAGACAGCCAACAGGCTGAGAATTACACAGAAAGGCACAAGACCTCCCAGCCCCGTCCCAGGTGGGTCCTCGGATGTGCATTTTTTGCCGTTCTGTACCAATAAGAAAGAAGATGAGGGGGGTTTTAACCCATAAAGTGAGTGAATCCTGAAAACATAGAGTAGGAAGGAATCTGGCAGATTAACCTGAGGCAGTATTCTCCTTTATCGCCCAACCTCTGCTGGAGGCAAGCCCAGTAATACGTGCAAGCGTGGAGTGTGACTCACCTGAAGGTCTGACTCAGGTGAGTGCCCAGCTGAATGGCTCTGAGCCTCCCTGTCCCCATACGCCTTGGAATCTAGCCCATAGCCTGGCCTTTCCGATTGCTGTGCCTTTGGGACCCTTTCCATCTCTCTGACCTTCTGGACCCCTGAGGCAGTCACATCAGCCTCTGTGGCACTGGGATGGACACATGGTGGCAGTGGAGTGTCTGTGTCCTTGTCTGTGCCGACTTGGGAGTTCCTCCTGCAAACCCATTCCATCTGCCCTGTGTGCAGTTGCCCTAAAGCTGACAGCTTGCCCTTCGCCATGTGGCAAGAGGCCAGAGGACTGGAAGGACCATGCCCAGTGCATGCTGCGTGGCTGAGGGCTCCCGCCGGAGGCAGTCTGTGACCTTTTGAGCATACAGGAGGTGCTCAAAAAGTACAGTGCTTGATAAATGAAACAAATGGCATTAAGGTTGGAGTTGCTCATGCTCTGCGCTTTGTGATGCCCAAACTTTTAGGTTCTGGGTGCTTTACTTGTGAGTCAGTGTTGGTTTCAGAATGCAAACACTTGAGGAACAGAGACAGTTCCTCTGGAGTCTTTTAGAGCCCTTGTTTCCTCCCTGAGACTCTGGCTCAGAATGTGCCTGAAGCATATTCACTGATGGCTGTGTGGTTTCCTGAGGCTCTCTCTGACTGGCTGAGCTTGGTGATACTGAAGAAGGCTCCATTCGGAGGAGAGGCAGTCCAGGGTGCCCGTGAATGCGCGAGTGAAGCATGGAGGCCGTGAGCTGGGGAGTGCCGCCAACAGCCCCGCCCACCCACAGGGCTGGCACTCTCTACCACCACTGCAGGTGTCTGTCAACGTGTCCGCAAGGCTGGGAGAGGATGCCCCAACAAAGCACAAAGGGGAATACCAGAAACACAGGGTTCCCACTCTCAACACCTTTCTTCTAGTCCAGCTGCAAAATGCAGTTGACGTTTAGAAGAACGACTTAAAGACACTTAGAAGTAGCCTGATAACTGGCAGAGAGAAGATGCGAAAGGAGACTGTCAGGGAGCTGTGTGGTGGGGGGGTGGAAGTTTGGAGGGTGTTCATGATGGTGGGTCCACATTCCTGACTTTTAGACTCTCCTCCAAAATCCTTGCTGGAGCTTGAATGATGCAAAGCCGCTCCATATCTGTGCCTATTATGGAAACAGTTCTCGTTTGTGAGCATCTGTCATGTCCCTGAGCACTTTGCATCATTATTTAACTCTCACAGCTATGATACAAGGTGGTTTCATTATCCCCAGTTTACAAATGAGAAAAACAAGGCTCTGATAGCCAAAGTAATTTGCCCCAGTCACATAGCCAGCAAGTGGCAGAGATGCATTTGAATGTTCAACTCTGTGTCTCTAAAAACCACTTCATTTCCACTCACAATGCCAACAGTAACTCAGTGAAGGAAAGGATTCTTTTAGTTGTGCAAATTTATGGGGCACGTAAGAACTTTTGTTACATGTATATCATGCATAGTGATCCAGTCAGAGTATTCAGGGTGTCCATCACCCAAGTACAATACATTTCTGTTATGTGTGGTCACCCTACTGTGCTGTCCAACCTTGAACTTATTCTATCTTACTGTATATTTGTACCATTTAACCCACTCCTCATCATCCTCTCCCCTCCCCCTGCTCACTTTCCCAGTCTCTGTTTTGTATCTTTCCACTCTCCCTCCACGTGTTCAAATTTTTTAGCTCCCACATATAAATGAGAACATACAGTATTTGTCTTCTCATGCCTGGCTTATTTCACTTAAGATAATCACCTCCAGTTCCATTCACGTTGCTGCAAATGACATGATTTCGTTCTTTTATGTGGCTGAATAGTATTCCATTCTGTGTATATACCACATTTTCTTTATCTATTCATCTGTTGATGAACACTTAGGTTGATTCCTTATCTTTGCTCTTGTGAACAGTGCTGCAATAAACATGGGAGTGGAGGTATCTCTTTGATACACTGATTCCTTTTCCTTTGGGTAGATACTCCATAGTGGGATTGCAGGATTGAATGGTAATTCTGCTTTTAGTTTTTGGAGAAATCTCCATATTGTTTCCCATAGTGGCTGTACTCGTTTACATTCCCACCAACAGTACATAAGAGTTCCCTTTTCTCCACATCCAACATCTGTTATTTTTTGTCTTTTTAATCATAGCCATTCTGACTGGGGTAAAACAATATCATAGTAGTTTTGATTTGCATTTCTCTGATTATTAGTGACATTGAACATTTTTTCATATACCTGTTGGCCATTTGTGTGTCTTCTTTTGAGAAATATCTATTCACGTCCTTTGCCCACTTTTTATGGGATTATTTTCATTTCTTTCAAGAAATGCTTTGATTTCTGTCTTAATTTCTTCCTTGAATCAATGGTCATACAGGAGCATGCTGTATAATTTCCATGTATTCGTACACTTTTCAGAGCTCCTGCTGGTACTGATTTCTGGTTTTATTCCATGTGGTTTGAGAAAATACTTGATATAATTTTTCGGTTTTTTGTTTTGTTTTGTTTTGTTTTTTTGGAGACAGAGTCTCACTCTGTTGCCTGGGCTAGAGTGCCATGGTGTCAGCCTAGCTCACAGCAACCTCAAACTCCTGGGCTCAAGCAATCCTTCTGCCTCAGCCTCCTGAGAAGCTGGGACTACAGGCATGCGCCACCATGCCCGGCTAGTTTTTTCTATGTATTTTTAGTTGTCCGCCAATTTCTTTCCATTTTTTTTAGTAGGGACGGGGTCTCACTCTTGCTCAGGCTGGTCTTGAACTCCTGAGTTCAAACAATCCTCCTGCCTCGGCCTCCCAGAGTGCTAGGACTACAGGTGTGAGCCACCATGCCCAACCTTGATATAATCTTGATTTTTAAAAAATGTGTTGAGACTTGTTTTGTGGCCCCACGTATGGTCAGAGAGAATGTTTTATGGCATAGGAATCGCAGGATCTTGCGCTGACTCTTGCTCCTATTTTCTGCTTCAGGTAATCTGTTCTTGGTGAGCCTGGCATTGGCTGACCTGGCTGTGACCTTGTACCTCTACCCACTGATCTTTGTGGCCATCTTCTGTGATGGCTGGGCCCTGGGGGAGGTGCACTGCAAGGCCAGCGCCTTTGTGATGGGCCTGGGTGTCATCAGCTCTGTCTTCAACATCACTGCCATCGCCATTGACTGCTATTGCTACATCTGCCACAGTGTGGCCTACCACCAGATCTACCGGCCCTGGCACCACCACCCCCACCCGCACATCTGCCTGGTCTGGCTCCTCACTGTGGTGGCCTTGCTGCCCAACTTCTTCCTGGGGTCCCTGGAGTATGACCCGTGCATCTACTCCTGCACCTTCATCCAGACAGCCGGTGCGCAGTACACGGTGGCCGCGGTGGCCATCCACTTCTTCCTCCCCATCGCCATCGTGTCCTTCTGCTACCTGCACATCTGGGCGCTGGTGCTGCAGGCCCACAGGAAGGCCAAGTCGGAGAGCAAGCTGTGCCTGAGGCCCAGCACCTTGCGGAGCTTTCTAACCATGTTTGTGGTGTTTGTGATTTTTGCCATCTGCTGGGCCCCACTCAACTGCATCGGCCTTGCTGTGGCCATCGACCCAGAAGAAATGGCTCCCCAGGTCCCTGAGGGGCTATTTGTCACCAGCTACTCACTGGCTTATTTCAACAGCTGCCTCAATGCCATCATCTACGGGCTTCTGAACAAGAACTTCTGCAGGGAGTACAAGAGGATCCTCTTGGGCCTCTGGAACCCACGGTGCTGCTTTCAGGATGCTTCCAGGGACAGCCAATCCAAGGGCCCACAGAGCCCAGCCCCACCTGTTGTTAGTGCCCAGCACCCTGTTCAGGCCGATGCTCTCTAGCTGGGATCTGAGGCACACCAGCTGTGCGATAAACTCATGAAATGGTGGGAGTGGACCTGCTGTAAGGGTGATGTCAGGCAGCCTGCTGGGCCGTGCCGTCCTGTGGGCATCCACACAGTACATGGCTGAGGGAACTTCATGCCAGGACAAGCGGCCCGTCAACACCCTGGCTCATCAGTCAATGCCCACAGGCAGTGGACCTGAAAGACACTCTCAGGAGTGTGTTGGGGGCTTGGTGCACACGCGACCAAGGAAGGAACAGAATGAGAAAGGCCTGGGGCAGAAGAGGACAACTCCTTCCCATGGGCTGGCCATTGTCTTCCTGCTTTGGCCTCCTCACTGCTTTCTCCCCTCCCCAATGGGTGGCAGGAGTGGATCTCTCCTGTCAGCAAGGACCGAAGAGCAAGGTCTGCAGGACTGGAAGGTGGGTAATTCTGCAGGGGCCTTGCAGTGAGGCAGTGCCTTTCAGAGGGTGAGCATTCCGCTCTCTCCCCACTGATCTGCCCTACACACACACACATGCACACACATGCATCATATCACAGACATGCCACACCACACACACAGCAAACCATACACTGCACACATGCACGCTCACATGCACCAGACCACAGACATGTCACACTACATACACCCAAACCACATAATGCATACACACACTATACTACACCCACACACCAAACCACACGCTGCACACATGCACGGTCACATGCACCACACCACAGACACACCACATGACACATATACATCAAACCACAGAGTGCATGCACACCCCACACAACAAACACACTACAGATAGCATATACACACCACACCACAGTATAAACACACACCATACTACAAGCATGCTACACACATACCACCTATACTGTACACATAGTATGAACATGCTATATTTGCATACACACATTACACACTCAAAGCTACCACGTCACAGACACACACACGCTCCTCAGGCATCTGGAGCATGAAGTCTGCTTGGCTTCCTTTCCTGGTTCCATCATGTTCAAGTTGTGTGACTGGGGCAAGTCCCCTAACCTCTTTATTCCTCGGTTTATTCACCTTAAAATGCCCAGAGTCTACCTCCCCAGGTGGTTGTGAGGCTTCACCAGGGTAATACATCTGAAGCGCGGAGGACAAGGCCTGCCACACAGCTAGCACTCTGGAATTGTTAGCTTTTGTTATTATCCTAACTACATAAAATGAAAAATGCCCTTGAAAGAGAAAAGAAACCTTGTACAAAGACAGGAAAGTGAGAGGAGAAACTGGAATTTGGGGTAAGTGGGAGTGGGGGAGGGGCAGCTCCACCCAATTCCTTTCCGTGGTTGTGTGTTTGTGGACTTTGTAGGAATCTCAGGGTTTCACTTAGCACCAACAGAGTTAGCTTTCTTCATCAATTCCACAAAGATTAACTGGGTGCCCTTTGTGGGCCAGGTCTGGCTTGTTGCCTGCCCTTTGGGGAGGTCCTCGTCTGTTGATAACTCAGTACCAGCTAACATCCACTGGGTGTTTTCATAGTACCAGGCACTATGGTGGGGGCTTCGTATGCATCATCTCATTTAATCCTCACAAACACTTGGCAATAGATATTATCATCTGTTTTCATAGTAAAAAACTGAAACTCAAAGAAGGGAAATGATTGGCCAGGTTCACGGAGCTGTTAAGTTGTCTGATGGCAGCACCCCACTCCTGTGCCCCTTGTCCCTTTTTGGAATGTGTGGCAGGGACCAAGTGCAGGGAGGTAAGTACCCCAAGTACATCAGGTACCTGGTGGCCTGCAGGGAGAGAGAAAAGTTACTTCCATCAGCTGGCGTCTTTCCTGAACAAAGAGCCCAGGACCTGCTTGGTGTGTGGACCTCTTAGCATCACATTGGAAACTCCCTTCGCTTGTGATGTGAGGGATCTGGGCTGGGTGCTGTGCTTAGTCAGCTAGTCCCCTGGGAGCTTGTTAAAAATGCAGATCTTCTGGGCTCCACCAACAAGGTTTCGAAGGTGAAAATCTGGGGCAGGTCCTGGGAATCTGATTCTGACACTGATTCTGACCAAACTGTTAGGAATATAGGTGTCATAGCCCTGGTCATTGCAATGTCAGGGTCCAGTTGCCAAGAGTGGAGTGTCCCACCCAGGGGGGCTCCCAGTGCACACCTCAGTCCCACCCAGTGGGGCCTGCCAGTTCACATCTCAGTCCCAGAGAGGCGCAGAAGAGCCCTAAGGGTTCTCCTTGAGCTGCAACCACTTTTCCTGGCTCTGGGAAGAACCTGAGGCTGACCTGGTCAGGCCTGTGTTGCTCTCCATCCTCACTGCCTCCTCCCCACAGGCACCAACTGTAGGCATTTGCTCTTTATTCCCCATTTAGAGGGAAAGGAGGCATCAATTTCTTGGCAACAGCATGTCCCCAGCTCCTCCCCTTATCCCTGTCTTTTGGCGCTGAGTTGAACACAGGGCACGTGCTCAATAAATATGCTTTGAAGGAACGAAAGCTCTCTTCAGTTTCCTGGGCCCATAGCTGTTACCTAGTTTGCCAGGGCTCGGCACTGACAGTGCACTAACTGGGACCTTCTTTGTGTCCACAGGTTGTTAGTGATGAACCAAGAGCCAAGAGAATGAAGAAGAATGGGAAAACCCAGGATGTGGGGTGATGCTCATACTCAGATGGAATGGCCTCATGCCGAGGGTGCTGACTTTAAATAAGATGATTTTGCTAAAAGAGTGTGGGAACTATATCTGTCTTCCACCTCCTTGATTCTAGACAATCTGGTCAAAGGTGCCACCTGGCTACCTTCCTCCCCATCCTTCTGGGACCTTCTTCTGGACCCTTTGGTTTTAAGCTCTGTGTGAAACCCTCACCCACCAAGGGGACTCAAGTCTGGGTCCAGATTTCTGAGTGGGTTCACACCTGAGGTGAACCAACACCTGGGCCCACCGATCAGCCATGCAAGATCAGTCCCGAAGTCAACACAGCACACACCCCACTTGTGCCCTCCTGTGGGCATCCGTTTGCTACCTGCTCGTTCTTCTCAGTCCACTGTGTCCATGGCTGAAATACTCGAGTTGATTTTTGCTCCATCTGAGTGGCTTTCCCTCAGGGATGTATAGCAAAATCACTTGGGGAATACTTAAAAACTACAGACTCACCACAGGCTGTGAGGGTGGGGTTGGGAACCTCTGTGTGGTCTGAAAATGCTCCTCAGGTGTTCCTCATCTGCAGACCTGGCTGGGCCCTGCTCTGTGAATGCTTCCTGGGTGCTCACCTTCATTCCTGTGGTCATCACTACTATCTCCACTGGGATGTCCCCAGCTGCCTGCTACACAGTTACTCTTAGCACGTGCTAAGTTCTCACCCCATGCCGGGCACTGTTCTAAGGACTTTATACCAATCAATTATCATATTTAGTTCCCACAACAGTCCTGAGAGGGAGGTCCTATTATTCTCTTCCATTTGTAGAAGAGGAAACTGAGGCACAGGGAGGTTATGTAACTTGCTGAAGTTCACATAATCAGTAAGTGGTGGAGCCAGGCTCTGAAACCAGGTAATTCGACATGGAGTCTGTACTCCTGACTGGTAGCTGTACCTCCTCCCTCAAACTCATGTATCCACAATGGGATCGCTGGGTCCTATAGTAGACCCATTTTTAATTTTTTGAGGAACCTCCACACTGTTTTCCATAGTGGCTGTGACATTTACATTCCCACCAACAGTGTGCAAGGGATCTGATGTCTCCACATCCCACTCAATACTTTTTTTTGGTTTTTTGATGATGGCCTAACAGGTATACAATGATATCTCATTGTGGTTTTGATTTGCATTTCCCTCACAATTAGTGATGATGAGCATCTTTTCATATACCTGTCACCAATTTGTATGTCTTCTTTGGAGAAATGTCTATTCAAGTCTATAGACTGAATGTTTATGTTCCCTTTCCCCCCCAAATTCATATGTTGAAACCTAATCCCCAGTGTGATGGTGTTTGGAAGTGGGCCTTTGGGAGGTGATTAGATCATGAGGATAGAGCCCTTATAAATGAGGTTAGTGCTCCTATGCAAGAGATCCCAGAGCGCTCACTGCCTCTTTCACCATGTGAGGTTACATTGCTATTTATGAACCAGGAAGTGGGCCCTCACCACACATCGAATCTACTGGCACCTTGATCTACTCAATCTAAGATATTTTGTCATACCAGCACAAATGGACTAAGACAGAGTCCTTTGCCCATTTTTAAAGTTGGGTTTGTTTTTTTTTTGCTATTGAGTTATAGGCATTCCTTATATATATTATTAATATTATGGATAGTAACCCCTTATCAGTTATGTGGTTTGCAAATATTTCCCCCCATTCCATAGGTTGCTTTTTCACCCTGATTTTTTTCCTTTGCTGTGCAAAAGTGTTTAAGTTTATTATAATCCTATTTGTCTATTTTTGCTTTTGTAGTCTGTTCTTTTGATGACATAGCTAAGAAATCATTGCCAAAACCAGTATCATGGGAGAAACTTTGCCCTAGTTTTCTTCTAGGAGTTTTACAGTTTCAAGTCTTATGATTACGTCTTTACCCCATTTTGAGTTGGTTTTGTATATGTTATAAAATAGGGATCCAATTTCATATTTTTGCATGTGGATATCCAGTTTTCCCAACACCATTTTTTTGAAGAGACTATCCTTTCCCCATTGGGTATTCTTGGCATCTTTGTCAAATTAGGAATAGAAGGAAATTATCTCAACAAAGGACATATACGACAAGCCCACGTCTAACATCATCACATTCAATTGTGAAAAATGGAAAGCTTTTCCTCTAAGATCAGGAACAAGACAAGGGTGAACACTCATGCCACATCTATTCCACATAGTACTGGAAGTCCTAGACAGAGCAATCAGGCAAGAGAAATAAATGAAAGACAATCAAATTGGAAAGGAAGAAGTAACATTACCTGTTCACAAATGACATGATCTTATTTATGTGTAGAAAATCCTAGAGACTCCACAAAATAGCTATTAGAATTTATAAAAAAAATTCAGTAAGGTTTCAGGATTAAACAAATCATAATACAAAAATCAATTGCATCTCATATACTAACAATGAAAAATTTAAGAAACAATCCCATTTACAATAGCATCAAAAAGAACAGGGATAAACTTAACCGAGGAGATGAAAGACTTGTACACTAAAAACTTCAAAACATTACTGAAAGAAATTAAAGACAACACAATTAAGTGGAAATGCATTCCGCATTCATGGATTAAAAGATAATATTGTTAAAATGTCCATACTACCCCAAACAATGTACAGATTTAATGCAATCCCTATCTAAACGCCAATGGCATATTTTACAGAAATAAGAAAAACAATTCTTACTCAACCATAAAAAAACAATGGTGAACTAGCACTTCTTATATTATCCTGGGTGGAGCTAGAGCCCATCCTTTGAAGTGAGGTATCATAAGGTTGGAAAAACAAGCACCACATGTACTCGCCATCAAATTGGTACTAACTGATCAACACTTGGGTGCTTACATGGAAGTAATATTCACTGGGTGCCAGGCAGGTGGGAGGGAGGTGGAGGGAATGGGTAAATTCATGACTAATGGATGCGGAGTGCACTGTATGGAGGAAGGGCATGCTTATAGCCCTGGCTTGGGTGAGGCAAAGGCATTATATGTAAGCAAAATGGTTGTACCCCCATAATATTCTGAAATTTAAAAAATAAAAAATAAATAAAAAATAAAAACAATTCTAAAATTCATATAGAACCCAAAGGACCCTGAATAGTCTAAGCAATCTTGAAAAAGAACAAAGCTGGAGGCCTCACAGTTCCTGATTTCAAAACATAGTACAAAGTTATCAAAACAGTATGGTTCTGGCATAAAGAGAGACATATAGACCAGCCCAGAAGTAAACCCATTCATATACAGTCAACTGATCTTCAACAAAAGTGTCAAGAATATATAATGGAAATGGAACTTTTAGTGACAGTGGATTGCATGACAAATTAGAATCCAGACAAGCCTCAGCCACAGAGTGAGTTAGTGCTCACCTGTCAGTCCTTTCTCATGCACCTTACTAATGCATGCGGGTGGTATACCAAAGGCTGAGGGTAAGGTAAGAGAGCTGAGAGAGGACCCTTGAGGCATGAGCATAGCCTAAGTGTATAACTTCCCCATGAGCTGCTAAAGGCTCAGGGAAGAGTGCTAGGGCACTGGGATAAATCCCTCCAAGACATTCTCTCATGGGGAGCTCTGCAGCTACACTCCAAGGGATGGGCAGGGCAGCAGGAAAGAGGGAGAATACTGAAGCACAGAAAAACAAAATGGGACTGCAGGAAAAAAGAAAACTCACGAGCTATCCAAAACTTGGCAGCTGGACTGTGAAGCAGATAGAGATTTCTCATGGTTGAGAAAGCTGGTGGCTGAGTTATAAACATAAAGCAATCTCCAGAGTCTCATCAGTGTTCCCTTATCAAGAGAAAGTCTTGTTCCCACCTGCAAAATTCTTGAAGCTACTGTTAGACCCTAACTAAAGGTGCAACAAAGCCTAGACCCAGGTAACTACAGATTAGATTGACTCTGACCACCACACTAGAAGCCTGATGAGAATGGGTGTGCCCCTTGCTGGGATAAATCATTTTTACTTCAGGTTTGACTGTTCTTTTCACAAAGTGGCTAGCATACAATTAAAAAAATTGTAAAATATGCAAAGAGGGAAGAAAATGTGACCCATTGGCAAGAGAAGAATCAAAAGAAAGAGATGTAGAGATGTTGCAGATGTTGGAATAGAAGATAAATACTTTAGAATAAATATGAAAAATATGTTAAAGGAGATAATGGGAAAGGTAGATAATGTGTGTGATGGGGAATTTTAGCATAGAAATGAAAACTGTGTTTAGAAATGGAAATGTTGGACCAGGCACAGTAATCCTAGCACTTTGGGAGGCCAAAGCAGGAGAATTGCTTGAGGCCAGCGGGGGCAACATAGCGAGATCTCATTTCTGCAAAAAGTAGAAAAATTAGCCAGATGTGGTGGTGCATGCTTATGACCCCAGCTACGCAGGAGGCTGGGGCAGAAGGATTGCTTGAGCCCAGGAGTTTGAGGTTGCTGTGAGATATGATCACGCCACTGCACTCTAGCTCAGGCAACAGAGTGAGACCTTGTCTCAAAAAGAAAAAAAAAGGAGGGGGGGGAATGTTGAAGTGAAAAATGTAATATCAGATATGAAAAGTTCATTTGAAGGGTAACAGAAAATTGGACGCAGAAGAGGAAAGGGTATGAAGCAAAGTCAGCAAAGGGAAAAGGAACATGGAGCAAAATCTGGAGGAAAACAGGTGCAAGTTTCCAACATCTTCTCTCAGTGGAGTCACACAGGAAACAATTACTCCAGCAACGAATTGTGACAATGCATGTGAAGTCTTGTCTACTAGGGAAGCTGGCCTGAACCTAGTTGTCAGGGTATTTATCAGGAGGTCAGTCACATACGCATCCTCTCCCTAGCATGTACCAAAGTTCCAGACCTTCAGAAAGAAAGCGGATATTTACCACAAACCACTTTTTTTTGCATAAACGGTGTAGACATAGTGAGTCACTCTTATCAATTACAGAATGGTGGTGGGAACCCTCCTGAAATCCAAGTTCTCAGACACCAGCAAAGGGCCAACTTCGAAAGCAACATTTGCCTCTTTACAGACCCAAGGGAGGGACAATAAATGAAAAGATCTAGTTGACTGGCTTAATTCCCTTAGCAAATAAATTCAGGTGCTTAAATATATAATTTTCAAAAATGCATTTTTATTTTTCTAGGGTAAACTAAGTAAAACTATGTTATTTCAGTTTGTGGCAGTATAAAAGATAGAGTTACAAAAACTATGTATAAGATGTTGTTATAAAGAAAAAAATACACACACACACACACATAAGATAAAGTTGTACAGAAGTATGAGTAATACGGCCGGGCGCGGTGGCTCACGCCTGTAATCCTAGCACTCTGGGAGGCCGAGGCGAGCGGATCGTTCTGAGCTCAGGAGTTCGAGACCAGCCTGAGCAAGAGCGAGACCCCGTCTCTACCAAAAATAGAAAGAAATTAATTGGACAGCTAAAAATATATAGAAAAAATTAGCCGGGCATGGCGGCGCATGCCTGTAGTCCCAGCTACTCGGGAGGCTGAGGCAGAAGGATCACTTGAGCCTAGAAGTTTGAGGTTGCTGTGAGCTGGGCTGATGCCACGGCACTCGCCCCAGGCAAGAAAGTGAGACTGTGTCTCAAAAAAAAAAAAAAAAATAAGAAGTATGAGTAATACAATTCTCTGTTTCTTCTCTTTGGAAAATTCCATACTGACAGATTGCAGACAGATCTGAAGCACTTTCATAGTGTATCAGTGCAATTTCTTTCATGGTAGTAAGTTATAAGCTTGGAAATTGATGAGCTACTTGAAATGCTCTTGAGCCATGACAAAATGTGCACAATGGCTGACCCTCCACCCCCAAGCTAGGTCAACAAAGGGCCTGGGGAAACGAAGCAGTCTTCCAGTGACCTATTTCAGGTGGCCAGTGCACATAGCCAAACAAGAGGCCAGGTCTGAGAGAGGGAGTTTCAACAGCTGCTGCAGGATTGAGGCATTGACTTACCACACACCAAGTTTGCCGCACACCCTGCTCACTTGTGCTCAGTGCTGTGCATGGTGTTTGGCAGGGAGAAGGGAAGTAAAGACACGTCACACAAGGCCCTGCCCTCTGGGCAGCTCTGGAAGAGGACTTCAAAAGCAGGGAGAAAGCTCTTCAAACTTTGTGAGGCTTCTGACTATTTTAGTCTCTGGCCATGTCTGTGGTAGGGAGGGGCACTGGTGATGCTGATGAGGTCAAGGAAAAGGACCACAGTGAGAGCCACAAGGTCATTTATTGTGGATTGAGTGCTTGCTGTGGGTCAGCCTTTGTATGAATGCTTCAAACCCATCACTGCCTTTATTGTTTCCATGGGTTAGTTATTATTATCACAATATTATGGATGGAAACATAGAAGCTCAAGATAAGTGACTTGCCTAAATTTATACATGGATCCACCTGAGTACGCATGGGAACATCCAGGGCTATCTCCAAGCCTCGGATTTCCTATGTACAAAACAGAACAATCACATGTGCCCACCACTGCAAAACTGGCAGGCATCTTTGCAGCAGTCATGAGTCCCATCTGTTTTCTTCTCCTGACCCAGGTTGGGGGCTTTAACTTTGCTGTATTATCCCATGAGAGTATCTTGAGTGGCTTTTTCTTCCTGGGAACCCTCTAATCAGGAGGTAATTGCTCTTTAACAACTACAGTGGCACAATGATTTTCTAATTGCACATGGAAGTTAAAAAAAACCAGAACCTTCTTAATGTTTGACCAAGTTGCAATTACCAAATTGAGCTCTGTACAGCCATCACCCCACGGACTGAGCCTGCACACTGTTGATGATGGATGCATTCTAAGGTAGGCTTTACTGTAGCAGGGAAATTAATCTTGATGTGGGCATGAAAATTCCCCACCCTCATGTTTCCTTGGCTATTCATTTCCTTAGTGTGGATTGCAAATCCCATCATTTTGTTCTTCATCTTGTGAAGAGAAATTACAGCCCACTTCTGGGCTGGTGCAACCCACTAGGTATAGACGTAGCCACTGTGCATATACATCCAGCATTGCTCATGTGGGCAGAGCCCCCCACCTGGGTCAGGAGAAGAAAACAGATGGGACTCATGACTGCTGCAAAGATGCCTGCCAGGCGAAGCTTTCCCATAGCAGCTTGGAGTTAAAGGCTGCAGGGAGCCTTATAGTCTTGCAGAACATTTGCTCTTTTTCTCAGCTGAAATGGCAGATTTAGGTAGGGTGACCGAACACTTTGGGGAATGAAAGAAGGTAGTTTTAATCATGTAAGAAAAACAGATGCAAATTAGACTGCCCCAGGTAAACTGAGACATGTGTTTTTAGACTTAGGGAAAATCCACTGAGATAAGATGCAATATACTGAATTCTTGTGTCCACCCAAAATGCATATGTTGAAACTCTAATGCCAATGAAATGGTATTTGGAGGTAGAACTTTTGGGAAGTAATTAGGTCATAAAAGTAGAACCCTCATGAATGGAATTAGTCCCCTTTTAAGAAGAGGCCAAAAGATAAACTAGCTCTCTTTTGGCCATAAGAGGGTATAGCAAGAAGACATCACCTGAAAACCAAGAAGCAGGCCCTCACCAGACACTGCATCTGCCAGTGCCTTGATCTTGGACTTCTCAGCCTGTAGAAGTGTGAGAAATAAATTTGTTGTTTAAGCTGCCCAGATTATGGTATTTCATTATAGCAGCACAAGCTAAGACACAAGGGAGAGCTGCAAGAAAACTTTGAGTTGATAGATCTGGCAGAACCAGAAGCAAATATGCTAGCTTATGTTTATATGAAGTCAAATGCTTGCAAGAAGAATGGAAGGATCCAACCAATTAACAGTTTAAACTGAAATACTTCCCTAAATGCCTCCTCACCAGCCACCTGCTTCAAGGCATGCTGTGAAGACTCAATGTGATAATGTTTGTAGAGCGCTTGGATGTGCCTGACGGAGAGGGAGGACTCATCGACGTTAGCCAAGGGTGGTGTTGGAGGTAGAAGAGGGAGGAGCAAGCGTATCAGCAGTACTGTCAGTAACGGCAGTGGTAATGGCGGTATTATTGTGCTGTGGGAGAAGAGGTGTCAGTCAACGGCCTCTCCCAGGGACCATAGCTGGTCAGTATGAGCAACTTCGTCACGTGAGGAAGGAGTGGGCCACTGTGGCGTGGAGGTGGGGGTGCAGTGGGACTCTTTGCAGTTTGGTTTGCAAATACAGACCCCAAGAGCATGCTATGGGGATATGGGATCAAACAGATGTGGAATTAAATACAGACCTATCACCTACTAGCAGTGAGAACTTAGCCTTGTTATCTCAATTACTGACCCCCGGGCTCTTCGTCTGTGAAAGGTGGAGGATGATGGGCACCTCCTATGGCGGATTAAATGACTGTGTGTTGCCAAGTGCCTGGCACAAAGTAGTTGTTCAGCAAAGCAGCTGTCCCATGCTTAGAGCTTCACATATAATAAGGGGGGAACTGTGGTGGGCAAGGCTGAGAGAAAATTCGTGTGCTGTACACTCTTTTTTGAAACCACAGTCTTTTTTTTTTTTTTTTAAACTACACGGAGCACACAGCTTAGAAACCTACTTTTAAAGAAAATAAAATCTAAAGTACAATAAACCTTAACAGTCATACACTGATTTCTGCTTTAGTCTTACAGACTTTGGTAGGAGGATGTACCTTCATAAATACGTTTTTCACGTGGAGGCCAACCCTGCCTACCATGTCCTGCCAGATCTGCAGCTTCACTGGGTGTTACGGCCTGCGTCAGCCCTCAGGGTGAGGCATGACAGGGGCTCACGGACACACAGGATAGTGCAGGGATGGAAATGGGTGGGGAGGGTCAGGATATAGAAGAAAACTTACTTATTAGAGTTCAACAACTGTGGAGGAGTGACATGGCCCAAGTTCTACGGCAGCAAGATTCATCTGGGAGCAGCAGGTAGGACAGGTGGACGGAAGAGAGACCAGAGGGTGGAGGACCAATTAGAAGACTCTAATTCCAGGAAAAGTACAGAGAGAAGTCTACCTGGGGTGGTAGCTGTGTGAATGGAAAGCAGGTGCCAAAGGTAGCAACACTGCAATCATAAAATCTATGGATTTCAAACAGGTTGTAGCAAATTTGTAGCTCCATTATTTATTCATTCTATTACCTGGCACTTCAGTCACTGTGGCTTGAGAATCCACCTTTCAGGCTTCATCCACCATTATCTGCCAACCCATCCTAAGCACCAACCTGAGAATTGAGAACACCTGTGTCCTTGTGGCTTAACTATTAAAACAGAACTGAGACCACCTGTATCAATATGACTTCATTATTTGTTCCATGAACATTTTTGCCCAAGAAGATAAGGTTTTATCCTAATAGCTAATTTCACTGTTTCAGGAGATTCTTATAAACCAGTTGGTTCAGGCAAAAAGTTTATCTAGGCAAACAGCTCTGCTATTAGGACAAGAGGCTTTGCTCACCTGAGCAAACAGCTTCTTAGTAGACAAGTTCACTCATCAAGACTTGCTAATGCTAGCTAGACTATTACGTCGCAAACCCTGTCCAATCCTAATCAGTTACCCATAGTGAGAAACTTGGCTTAAACCATTTGAACCTAGACCCAAAACCTTACAAATATGCTCCCTTGACCTATCCTTGCAAGATACCCAGTGGTGTTCTCCCTTACTGCAGCAGGCCTAATCAATTTAACTTGGATCAAGAGGCTTCCTGCTGGTCTTCTGCAGAGTTGACAAGCATCAACCCAAACACAACAACCCAGGTCTGCAAACACAAACGATTCCTCCTGTTTCGCCCACTCACAGGAAGTCTGCTCTGCCTGCTTGAACCCTGCCATTCTCACACCACAATGATGTAACACCTTCCCTGTGGGGACATTTTCTGTTTCCCTCACTCTGTGAGGCCTCTCCCTTCTCTGCATTCACCATACACGCTCTTGGTGTTACTTCGCTTCCTTTGCTTCCTATTAGAGCTGTTAATGTGTTTGTATTATTGTTGCTTCTGGACCATGAACTCCTGGGGCTAGGGATGGTGGTGGTCAATTGTATTTCATGTGATGGTCCCAACACTGCAGCTTGCCCATCACGGGGCATTCTAAAAATGCTTTTAAAGATTCCCAAAGCATTTCAGGAGAATCAGTCAAAGGGAATGAAAATTTTAAGTTTTTTCCCTTAAGGCAAAATTCTACGGATAAGATCTTTCTGTTATGATTTAGAAATGTACTTGGCTTTTCAAAATGAGCTTGTTTCAGTTCCTTTCAAGATGCATGATGATTCTTCTCATCTGTTTTGTACTCTTTATAAACACACTTACATGAAATAGACACATCGAAGCGCACAGTTTAGGTATCCTGGGGTTTTTTCCTGTTGGTGCCCCTGTCTTCTTTCTCTCTTCTGTCTGTGTACCTTTAGTTTGGCGTTTTGGGATATTTATCTACTCATTTCCCTTGTTGTGAATTCCATCAGAGCCATGAGATGGCTCAGTGGTGTAGTGGAAATTTAAAATTTGGCAAAACCATGAGAAGAGGCTTGTGAGAGTTCTGTGGAAGTTTATGTTCCCAGTAACTGAGGTGATAAGAATAATCTAGTACAACATTTTTCTTGATGAGAAAAGTGTTGACCTGCCGTGTATGTCTCTCTTCCTTTGCTTTCAGATTTTAAATCTCGTTTCATTCTAGCGTTAGTGTGTGTGATTCCAAAAGCCCATTATCTTCTGCATTGCTGCTTCCAATCTGCTACGACTCAGGAAACGATTCCCCAACGTCAATAGCGGTAGTATGTCAAGTAAGAGCTGAGCTTCCAGGCTCCCTTGTCGCCACAGTGGACATGAACTCAATTCTGTCCGATGGCACGTAGGCAAAAGTCAGCAGATGGGATTTCCAGAGAAGCTTTGAAAGGGGGCCAAGTCAGCTGTACGTGCCGCTTCACTTTTTCTAGTCACTCTTTTCCCATCTGTTTTTCTTTTTGCCTGAAACGTGTTTGTGAGGCTAGGATACAAAACCATCCTGTAGCCGTGAGGCAACAAATGCTAAGGACAGTAGAGAGAAAAGACGGGACATTCTTGAGGACATCCTTGAGTAGCTGTCCTGCTGGGGACTGCCTACATATGGCCTTCACATTACCTGAAGAAAATAAACTTTTTATTTAAACCAACGTGTTGTTGTTGTTGTTCTTGTTTTTAGACAGTGTCTCACTCTGTCACCCAGGCTGGTATGATCATAGCTCACTGCAGCCTCAAATTCCTGGGTTCAAGCAATCCTCCTGCCTCAGCCTCTGGAGTAGCTAGGAGTACAGGTGCACACCCAGTTAATTTTTTTTTTATCTTATTTTTTGTAAAGGGGAGGGTCTTGTTGTGTTGCCCAGGCTGTACATAAACCAATGTTAATTGAATTATGTTGTAATTAGAGTGACCAACCATCCCAATTCATGCAAAACTGAAGGGTTTCTGGGGACTTAGGATCTTCAGTGCTAAAAGTGGGGAAGTTCTGAGCAAACTGGAACTCTTGGTCACCCTAGTTGTTGATGATAATGATGACATCACATATAGTTGGATCAAAATACCAACTGGTATATTTCCTGTGAGTGGTTGAACTTCAGAAGGCTAATTATTTCTTGAGACATAGTGCTTCAGTTTGAAATTCCAATTTTTTATTTCCTTTCAACCATAAGTCACCACCGTCTCATAAGTTTTATCTTTAACTGACAAATAATAATTGTACATATTTTGTAAGATACAATGTGATGTTTTGGTACATGTATACATTTTGCAATGATCAAATCAGGGTAATTAGCATATTTGTCATCTCAAAAATTTATCATTTATTTCTGGTGAGAACCCTTAAAATCCTCTCCTCTAGCTATTTTTTTTTTACATATAGTACATTATTGTTAATTATAGTCTCTCTACTCTGCAACAAAACACCAGAATTCATTCTTCCTAAATGTAACTTTGTACCAATCACGTATCACTCTTGAAGAGTTAAATGTTTAGCTTGAAATGTTGCAGCAACAAAAATCCATTTTATAAGCATTTATATGAAATCCACAGAAGTAACAAATATATCACAATTATTATGAATGCAGATTAAACTTTAAAAACATTGGAAACTTCCTTGAACGAAAATGGACTAAACTCTCCAATCAAAAGACAGAGTGGCTGAATGGATAAAAAAACAAGAACAACTATATGTGGTCTACAAGAAACCCACTTCACCTATAAAGATACACACAGACTGAAAATAAAGGGATGGAGAAAGATATTCTGTGCAAATGGAAACCAAAAAAGAGCAGAAGTAGCTGTAGTTCTATCAGATAAAATAGATACCAAGACAAAAACCATACAAAAGAGACAAAGAAGGTCACTATATAATGATAAAAGGGTCAATTCAGCAAGAGGATATAATAATTCTAAATAGATACATACCCAACACTGGAACACCCATATAGAGACTCTGGAATTCATAAATAAATTCAGCAAAGTATTGGGGTACAAAAGCAACGTACACAAGTCAGTAGCATTCTTACACACCAAGTTGAGAGTCAAATCAAAGACTCAATACCATTCACAATATCTACAAAGAAAATAAAATACCCAGGAATATGCTTAATTAAGGAGGTGAAAGATCTCTGCAAAGAGAACTACAAAACACTGAGGAAAGAAATTGTAGCTGACACAAGTGGAAAAACATACCACGATCATGGATCAGTAGAGTCAACATTGTTAAAATGCCCATACTACCCAAAATAATTTACAGATTCAGTGCAATCCCCATCAAAATACCAACATCATTTTTCGCAGATCTAGAAAAAAAGCAAGTATAAATGTCTGCATTTCTGTGACACTTTTGCTCGTTCTTTCTTCCTGGGTCTTATAACTCTATTCCTTCTCCTTTTACAGTCTCATATTTTATGTCTGCTTGCCCCTGCCCATCTCTTTTATAAAACTGTCAATTCCAGGGCAGGGACCACATCTCATTAATATTTGTATTCCCAATGCCTACTGTGTATGATGCATAGTAATACTCAAGACATATTGCTGAATAAGCAAATGAAATAATAATAATGTAGCTGGTATGTAGCACGAGTAATGGGGGGTATAATCATGAAGTCAATTTTACTTTTGTCTTTCACAGTCCTTTTAAACCAACCAACCCACCATCTTGGGCCCGGTAAGAGACAACATGCTTATCGTAGGTTCTTCATCTGGCCCTTGGTATGACATGCCCTTGCCCCATCACCAAAGGGGAGTGCAGTTGCTCCTCAGATGCACCAGCAGCTCTCCTTTGCTCTGCCAGAGCTTTCTGCAGACCTTCTCTTTTGTCTTCTGGAGTTCCCAGGTGGGAAGTAGTCCATTGCAACCCTCTAACTGCTGCAGTCGTATGTTAAACTCTCCAGATATTTTCCTAGAAGCCACATTCACTAGGCTGGCACCTCCCAATCTCTTCTCATTTTGGGGGTCAGAGAAGGAGGGAGTTCTGGTATTAAAAGCAGTGCTCACTCCAAAATTCTACCTCACTAAATTCTCCACTCTCTAGACCCATTTTATCCTTGTAGTTAAGAGGTTTTCAAGGTCATGCTACAGATTTTCAAATATTTCTTGTGAAAATCTGTATCTGGATAATCCACTTCAGAGTTGCATTGTTATCTGATAAAGATTTATCTTGGCACCCTGATCAAAATGTCCAAATTAATATCTTGTTGCAAAATGAATTCTACATTTAGAGATAAACTGTACTGTTTATCGCTAACAAACCTAGTCTGTTTTGTGTTGCTATAACGCAATACCACAGATTGGGTAATTTATAAAGGGAAAAAATATGTTTCTTGCAGTTCTGGAGGCTGGAGAGTCCAGGGTCAAAGGGCTGCCTCTGGGGAAGGCCTTCTTGCTGTGTCATAACCTGGTGGAGGGCGTCACGTAGCAAGAGGGCAAAAGCATGTCAGCTCAGGTCTCTCTTCCTCTTCTTATAAAGCCACCAGTTCCATGATGTGCCCCCTGCAACTTATCTAATGCTAATTACCTTCCCTAGCCCCAATTTCCAATCAACATATAAATTTGGGGATTAAATTTTCAACACATGGGATGGGTATATACATACATAATGAGTGTGATGTGCACCATCTGGGGGATGGACAGGCTTGAAGCTTTGACTGTGGGGAGGGGGAAGGGCAATATATGTAACCTACACATTTGTACCCCCATAATATGCAGAAATAAAAAAAAAGAAAAAAGAAAAAAACATTTTTCAACACATGACATTTGAGGGACACATTCAAAGCATAGCAGGCATAAACAGAAAAGATTGATGGATTGCCAGAGCGGTAGTGAGAGAAGCAAGATTGCACTGAAGGGTAACAGAAACCTTGAGAGAAAGATCAATCGAATGTGAGCAAAATGAGTCAGACACAATGGGGCAGACTTAGCAACAATGCCTGAGGACCATGGAGGGACACTGAGGCATGGAAAGACAGGAACCAAACCTAGATCTTCTTGGCCTCATCATGGAAGCAGGCTATGGATGTCTTAAGACTCAAGCAAGGTTAAGTAAGCACAAACACACCCCAAACTCTTGTACCTTGCTACATTTCACTCTTCCATCATAGTTTGCCCTCTCTACCCACCCCCACCTGTCACAATAACAACCACATCCTGTAACAAATGGCAGAGCCATTATCAGGAAAAATAGGAGAAATAAAGCTGCTCGATGACTCTGCCATTCAATTTAGCCTCAGATTTCCTGTCTCATTCTCTCCCCATGAGTTTTCAGTATCTCGAGATGGATGACACCCGCCTGTGAATCACTGGAAAGTTTCCAGCTGGATCTGGGCTTTGTTCTAATGTTCTAATCAGGAGTGTTTCTTGGGCTCTCTCCAAACATAAACTTGTATAATGACACAGGTGAAAATTTTTAAGACAACAGGGAATGCACATGTTATTTTTCAGTCCGTAAAGAAATGCAGGATGGTGGGTTGTATCCTGGGGGACAAAGTGGAAAAAAACTATTAATATTTTCCGAACACGTTGCCTCCAGACCCTTGCTGCTTAGGTGTTTCTCCCTCTCTCCCCATCTAGTTGGAGCCCCTTTTCAAGATCACTGCCATGTCTGGTCATACCTCCCTCGCCAATTATCCACGTACCATAGTCATCATTGTTCTGAATGTGCACCCAAATCCATGATATAGATCTCAAATAAATAAATGTCCCCTCTCCAAATTTCAATCAGGGAGAAGATTAAGTTGGACAGAATTTAAAATGTAGCCTGAATTAAGTCTCCTTTATTTTAATGACTCAGAAAATTTTTCTAGGAGTTTATTTGTAAGCAGCTTTTATTGTCCGTGTTTCTGTTTATGTACATATGCTGTTGCTTGGTTTACCGTCTTACCGATGAAAATCTTTTAGTAGGCTATCAGCATATGCGTGGATTAATCATTGATGCAACTTGAAGGGAAAAACAATGTAGCCACTTAACCTATTACATGATGTGTGATACGTATCTCACAACAGCCTGGATATCGCAATAACCCCCCAAATGTCTCCATGGCACTAATCTTACTCTCCTCTACTATTTTACATACTCCACCCAATTTTTGCAAAATGTAAAAATGACAATTTCATCCACTTACGAAAATCATTCTTGTGTTCACATTTATGAGGTTCAAAAGCCCTTTATGATTTTCTCTTTGCTTATCCCCCCACCTGCATCATCAGCTGCTGCATCCACGCCCTGAAGCCTCAGTGATTCAGGCTGACTCCTGGCCTGCCAGTGCTGGCTCTGCTGGGTCCCCTAGTCTGCCTTTTGTCACCTTGTGAACTCATTTTCATCCTTTAGGGCCCAGCTGCATATCCACTCCCCTTCCCTGAGTTCATCTATCCCCACTTTGGGTCCCCACTATGTCTTGTGCTTATAGTCATCATACCTTTTAAAAGCAAGACTTGTTTATATTTCTGTGTCACATAAAGAGTCTGTAAATCATTTGGAGACAAAGTATATGTCTTAATTATTTTTTGTCTTTCCTGTGCCTAAAACAATACAGTACACCCTCAAACAACATGGGTTTGAACTGCACAGGTACACTGATGCATGGGATTTTTTCAACAAAACTGAGGATCAAAAATACAGTATTTGTGAGATTTGAAACCCAAGTATACAGAGAAGTGACTTTTCATATGCGCAGGTTCTGCAGGGCTGACTGAAGAACTTGAATATACATGGATTTTGGTATATGCAGGGGTCCTGGAATGAGTCTCCTGTGTATACCAAGGGACAACAACATATAAAACACATAGTACTGTGCAATAAGTGTAAACCGAATGATAAATGAATGAGTGAATGAATGAACAGGTAACTCTTAAGGGTCCTTTGATGGGCTGTAGGGAACAGAATCCGGAGAGCACATTTTTTAAATTGTCCTCAAAATTCAGATTCACATAATCGCTTTTCCTTATGCTTCAGAAGCAAGTGGTATATGCAAATGGACCAGTGTTCAAACCCTTTTTAAAAAATGTTCACAGAGCACTAAACCTGTATTCATTGCTATGATACTGTCCAAAGACAAAAATTACAACAAGCACAGTTTAAAGATTTTAACTGGTTTTTATTTGCAATTCTAGAAGAAGGCGACATCTCATTCTATAAAATAGAATGAATTTTCCACTCAGCTGAGCAAAGTTTGGTTTTATGGAAAGAAAAGGTTTGAGGAAAGCAGAAATGGAGAACTAAATGTGGACTGGTCATTTCAAAGTGACTTTCCTTGTAAAGGTCAAAACGGAGGGGACTTGCTTATCATGCTGGCTAAAACTGGCTTGCTTGGGGATTTGGCTATTCTCTCTCTCTCTCTCTCTCTCTCTCTCTCTCTCTCTCTCTCCAGTTTTCTCAAAAGTTCAGATGTACAACTTAGTTTGGTGTTAGTGGAGTGGAACTTCAGCAGGAGTGACTTCCTTTCAGTTTGATCTGTTGGGTCTAGTGCAGGAGCTCAACCCAACTAACGGCCTCCTTTAAATTTTATTTAACAATGCAAATATAAATTAAGGTTAGCCATGCTCTCTTAACATAATGTGAGCCATTTAATCCTGGGCTCACATAAAGCACACCAAAGTAATATAGATGCAGATCAGTGGAACAGAAACAAGTCCAAAGACAGATCCAAATATATTGGGAAATAAATTGTACTTGGATATCTGTCTCTTCACTTTGGAAAAAGTGAAATAAGATCCCTTACTCGTATTATAAATAAATATGAATTACAGAACTAAACATAGAAATGAAGCTCTGAGAGTACTAGAAGGAAATACAGAACATAATCTTGGAGTGGGGAAGGCCTTTCTAAGAATGGAATGAAATCCAGAGGACTTAAGGAAAAGATTGACAGATCTGATGCATAAGAATTTAAAATCATTACCTGGCAAAATACGTTACAAGTGGAGTTAACAAAACAAACAACAGACTGGGAGAAAACATTTGTAATGCATATAACCGAAAAATAATAATATCTAACTTATGGTTTCTGAAAAGTTTTTATGATATGAAAATATTTTAAAAAGTAAAATAGACAATGCACAGAGAAAAAAATAGAAATGACTATTAAACATTGAAAAGCTACTCAACCCAAAATTGAAGAAATGTCATTTATTGTGATATCTTTTATTCATTAGATTGGCAAACCTACAAAAGATTAAAGATACTTAGCGTTGGCAAGGGCATGAGCATTGCCACTCAATATTGTAGAAATGCAAATTTTTATAAAATATTTGGAAAATAATTTTTTAGTGTTCGCCAAAATTTTAAATATTCATACCTAGCAGTTTAACTTGTGAAAATATTTGTACCATTTGGTATGAGAATGTATAGCCCCTTATTATTTGTAGCACTCAAAAATCGAATTCAGTTTAGGTACATACCAACAGAATCATGGTTCAATAGAAAACAGTACACAAATACAATGGAATACTATGTAGGTGCTCAAAAGCATGGCATAAATTTGTATACTTACATGGAATTGTGTCTACTATATAGGGTTAAATGAAAACAAAAACAGATTGAACGAGATCATGTATAGGATGATACCATTTTTTCCCTAAAAATTATATCTCTAAATATATGTTGATTTATTTATGCTGTAATCAGCATATGCATAATAAAAATTCTGGGGGCATTACCAAAATTTTACCTTTGGGAAAAAGGATGGACTGTGGTTGGGGGGGAGAGACCTTCATTTTTTACTTTATATATTTTATTTTTCTTTTTAAAAAACCTTGAGCACATCTTATTTTTATAAATAACAATTAAAGATAAAATAAACAACAAGTGTACCACAGAAGCAGGCTTCTTGTCTATCATGACATCACTGGACAAGAATGGCTCAACCACAGCAAAGGGGACAGGCAGAGCAGGGTCTGGATGAACTCTCTGGGTCCACACATGCTAAAGAGGAGCTGGGTGGAGGCAGATATTGTTGCATTAACGAGACTGAGAGGAAGGATGTCCCACACCTAGAACCAGGTATTCAGGGACAATGGGGAGAAATGACAGGTTAGGACAAGCTGCCAGTGACCCTTGTCCCAGAGATTTACAGGGTAGCCTCACCCCTGGGTGGCTGATGAGGAAAGTGGGCTGGAATGTGGTTGGCAGCACCAGGGATCAGAAGCCCAGCCAAAAGCCTCAAGTGCAGGGGAGGGGCCTCAGCCCCCAAGGTGGAGCACAGAGAGGTGGCAAGGACAAAGGAGAACCTTCTGAGGGCACACAGCCTTGAGTCAGGGAGGATGACCGGGGCCACAGTTATGGACCCATAAAGAGAACAAAGCAGATGCCAGTTTTTGAACAGTGGTAAGATATCCCTTCATGCATGACGTGACCACTAACAAGTGTGTGGGGCAGGGTCGAGTCTACCTTTGAGGGACAGGTATTCTCAGCTCTGGGGGAGATGGCTATCAGGAGGGTAACTGAGGAAGTACAGCAGACCTTGGGCTCTTTGACTGGCTCTCAAAAGCTGTACAGCTCAGAATATGAGACTCTAGATTGTGGATTAAAAAAAGAAATCCACAACACACTCTAAAGAAGTCTTAGAAACAGTATTGCCTCAAAACGATAGCTTCTAGAATTTCCGATATATATTCCTCAGAACAGACTTCTTATTTTGAGGGTCATTAGGAATTGAGAGACTAGTCATAGTTACACACACCTCCACATTAGGTCTGAGTTCATCAATCTTGATGGTCCTCTCTCCTGAAGCCAGTATCTACTCGTAGTTGATAGAATATCAGGCAAAACGAAGTGCTGTCTTAGATTTATGAACCCCTTTATCACTCGAGGTAAGGACTCCAGAATTCAGAATGCTACATTTTTATCTGATGCATGGGACTAGATTAAATGTTGGACTACATGATAGATGAAGCTGCAATTAATTAGTGTCAGTCCTCATATAAATTGCTTATGATAAGAGATAATGAAATCAAAGTAAGTAGATGGGATACATCATCATTTCTCTTCATTTAACCCAGCTGAGAGGTGGGCCAGGAAGAAGACGCATTGCATATGCATGAAAGAACGGCCAGAGTTGGTGATAAAGTCACATTCATTTCCTTTTCAGAGTAGTCAGGAGACGCTCTTATGAACCTAAAATTCATATTTAGTGTGTAGACTAGCCCCTGCTTTCATTTAAAAACAACATCTGGTTTGTTCTGTTTGACAATAATATAACTCTATTTTAACAATGCAACTTTGCAAGGAAAATTGGGAAAATTTCAATGACTAAAATATTAAAGCTATAACACCTTTCTAGTTAAGTCGTGAATGGGATGAGTTTCCTTGGGGCGTGGCACACATGATAGGGAGAGAGGATTTGGTATTTTTTGGACTTTGCTCACATACATTCAGAAATCGAAGCCAGAGCATCCCCAGGAAATATGGAGCCAGCTCTCGTGATCAACTCCACAGTCCTCTCCTGGTCACCCTGTCCCTGTTCTATGCAACGAAGGGGGACTCTGCTGCAAATCAGAGAACGGTCCAGACCTAGAGAGGTTCCAATCTGGCAGGGCACCGCCCAAGTATGTCAGAGAGGACTAGTGCAGGGGAGGGATTAGGGGAGAGAAGTTACTTCAAACTGCAAAAATCTAGTTTGCTAATTTTGTCACCAACCTAAATTCAACCAGAGTATTTTTTAAATCAAAAGGCCGAGTGTTGGATGCTAAGGATACCAGGTGAATAAGTCAGGAATCTTGCCCTGGAGAATTAATAGTCAGATACCTAAACCAATAACGTGGGAGGTACAATACTGGAGAAAGGACGAAATGCTGTGGGAGCGTTTCATATGCTTCCGGAAACTGTGGATGTCCTCACAGAGATATGGCTTTGGGGCAGAGCCTCAGAGTAGCTAAAAGGTCACCGTTCAGAGGGAGAAGGGTGTGTGAGGCAGAAGGAACTACAAAAGCAAAGGAGTAGAGGCCTGAAATACATGGTCTGGTTTTTTTTTTTTTTTTTTTTTGATACAGGATCTCACTCTGTCACCTGGGCTAGAGTACAGTGGCATCATCATAGCTCACTGCAACCCCAAACTCCTGGCTCAAGTGATCCTCCTACCTCAGCCTCCCAAGTAGCTGGGACTACAGGTGCACATCACTACACCCAGCTAATTTTCAAAATTATTTGGAGAAACAGGATCTTGCTTTTTCGTTCAGGCTGTGATTTTTCTTATTTAAAGCTAGTCAAGTGAAACAGGGGGATTGGAGAAAGAACAAAGAAATCTGTAACTGGTTGTGATTAATTAATTATAAGCACCACTGTAGTCAGACCAGCTTATATGATCTGATTTTTTACCTATCAGATTGTCAATGATTTAAAAATGTATATGATATTGTGTGGGCAATGACGTTGGAAACAAACCGTTTCCTGTGATGTTGGTTGAAATGTAGGTTGGTATCGGCCCTTATTAAAGAGAACTTGGCAAATCTCTCATGATTACAAATGCACCTATGTTTAATCTAGCAATTTCTCTCTTATAAAGTTGTCCTAGAGATATACTCACCCTTGTGCAAATTGCACTAGATTAATCGTGGCAGCCTTTTTGACAGCAAAAGATTGGAAATAATTTCAGTGTATGTCATAAGGGATCAGGAAAATAAACTTCAGTGCGGTCCTACAACATAATACCATGGTGCCATAAAAGAATGAGAAGGCTCTTTATGATTGAATGTGGAATTATCTCCAAGACATATTATTAAGGAAAAGCACAAGGGGGCAGAACAGCAGGTATAGAAGATACTATTTGTGTAAATAAAGTGGACAAAATAGAATAAATATAAATATTTGGTAATTGTGATGGCTAATTCTAGGTGCCAACTTGACCAGGTCAAGGTACACCCAGATAGCTGGTAAAGCACTATTTCTGGACATATCTGTGAGAGACTAGCATGTGAATTAGTAGGGTGAGTAAGGAAGATCTGAATAGAACAAAAAGGATGAGGAAAGACGTACTTGCCCTCTCTTCTGGAGCTGGGACATCCACCTTCTCCTGCCCTTAGATATTAGAACTCCAGGTTCCCAAGCTTTAAACTCTGTAGCTTGTGCTAGTGGCCCCTACTGTCTCAGGCCTTTGGCCTCAAACTAAGAGTTATATCAGTGGCCCCCCTTGTTTCTAGGCCTTCAGACTCAGATGGAGTTATGCCACCAGATTTCCTGATTTTCCATCTTGTTTTTTTTTTTTTTTTTTTGCTGAATAAACTGTGCTATATTTTAAACAAATGAACTTAAGCCTACTTGTAGGTATCAATATGGATAAATTCCCAAAAACTGATGTTGAGGAGAAAGGTTGTGCAATTATATTAGAGTACGATACCATTTATATCACGTTTAAAAACATTATAATCACCTGTATATTATCTGTCAATTATATAAATGCAGTAATATTCTTAAAATAGTAATAGTAGTAATAAATACCAAACTGAGCATAGTGATTTCTACACTAGTCAGGATAGAATAGGCTATGGTGTGGCAGTAAACACATCCCCAAATCCCAGTGGCTTATATAGCAACAACATATTCCTCACTCATCTGACATGAGTCAGGTGGTCCTTGTATCTTGACACATAGGACACATGGCCTCCAAGATGCATTTTGGTTTTCCCTATGTTGCAGATATATATTGTGGGACTTCTTAGCTTCCATAATTCTGTGAGCCAATTCCCATAATAAATTCCTTCTTTATCTGTCATCTAGCTATATCTATCTATCTGTCATCTATCCTATTGATTCTGTTTCTCTGGTGAACCCTGACTAATACATAAAATGTCTCTGAAAAGACACAAAAAACTGATAAATCTGTTGCCTCAGAGGAGGGCCTTGGGAGGTGGGTAGAGAAGTGGACAGAGCAATGTTCACTGTTCATTTCAAGTGTAACCATATTACCTGTCAAACATAACTAGACAACTTTTTAAAGGGTATGGTTCATTTGGAAAATAGTCTACCATGACTGCAGTTAAGGGCATGTATGAATGTGTTGGGCTAGTGGAGTCATGGAAGATGAACCCCAAAAGATTGGAGGTGAAGGGCTTTTTATGCCCACTTAAGAAGAGAGGCCCCTTGGTGTCGTGGTGTGCTTGCTGTTCAGAGCACTGGCTTTGGCGTGGAGAGATCAAGCCTTAGAATCCCACCTCTGCCACTTCCTGGTTGCCTGTGGCCTTGAGCAATCTATTGATGTTGTTCAGTCCCCATCTACTTGTCAAGTGAGATAGCCTGTGGGACAGTGACTAGCCCAATTCCGGGCACAGTTGGTTCTCAGTTATATCCCTCTATCTCCCTCCTTCCTTTTCTTTTCTTCTTTCTTCTAGGCCCCGGGTTGCTCAGTTCTTGCATTTATGCATCTGGATCAAAGAAAGAAAATGTCTGAGCAAGTCATTCTCCAGTGGCCCTGTTCAGCTGGATAACAGGAAGTTCATGAGGCAGGCTTGATGAGGGGGGTATTTAACTCCATGGTGCCTGGTACTTTCCCATGTCCTTTTTTCTATAGTAAAAAGGGCAATCAAAAAACAAGGCCCATTGTTCTAATGATTTTGTTCACCAGGGGACACATTACCACAGTTCCATGCAACTCAGGGGGAGGTCTCATGAATCAATATAGCACAGAGAAAACGAATTGAAAATGAAATTGAATATGAGAGCATAATTCTGAACACAGAAGTACACTCAGATTAGCTCAGGCAATTCCATTGAATGTGCTCTTGCTATCAGGAAAATATCATTATGCTGTACTTTACTTCCTTCCTGGAGTGACTGAATGGTTGAGCAAGGTTCAAAATGTCACAGGAGCAACTTATAATCACAAGAAAGAAAGGGAAATGTTGGCTTAGAATGCAGTGCACTTTCTAAGGGACCAAGGATACTGGACATTTGGACTGTCAGGACCCACAGCCTTCATGGTGATGGGGCCTGATGATGGCAGGGATAGAGCCCCTAAAACCATGCTGATAGGGCACTGGGAGTGGATTAGGTTCCCAGGGACTTGTTTATTTTGTTGAAAGGTAATACTTTGGTTTCTACAGTTTTATATGTTGGAAAATGCCTCTCTACTTCCCCCAGTTTCTTTTCTTTTTTGTTTGTTCTCTCATTTATTCAACACACATTTATTAAGTGCCTATTATTTGTCCAACATTGCATAAGGCGATTAAAGTACAAAGAAAAATAAGACAGTTTCTGTCCTCAAGGAGTTCACTCCGTGGTGTGCCACTTCACCTCTTCTCTTAAAATGTGCATTCTTCAATTCAGAATGCCTATGAATATCAACATCAAACACACAAACACATGCACACACAGAGAAGGCTGTTGCTAAAAGATTGGTAGTGTAAAAAC
This sequence comes from Indri indri, assembly GCA_004363605.1. NCBI lineage: Eukaryota > Metazoa > Chordata > Mammalia > Primates > Indriidae > Indri > Indri indri. Next base: position 10,922 of record RJWJ010009788.1, on the reverse strand, counting down.
TTAATGAGACACTTTTTATATTTCTGTGGAGACATCAGCCCAGGCATTGCCATGTGAATTTATGCCAGAAGAGACAGTCAAGAAATTCATGGTGAACCAAAGACCTAGGGGTGTTCAACTAAGTGGCCAAACTTAGCATGACCAGTAACAGAATGAACTGACATTATGCACCTCCTGATGTAATACAATGGGAATCATGCAACGTTGTCTGAATCTAGTCACACAAATCCAGGACAAATGGTACCCTACAAGACAACTGACCTGAACTTTTAAAAATTGTCAACATCAGGTTTGGTAGCCACCTTCCAAGATGGCCCCTGGTGATCCCAGCCTCCTGGTATTCATGCCCTCCTGTAGTCCCTTCCCACACCGAATGGTGCTGACCTGTGTAAAAATAAGGTGTTGCAGAATTTACTGTGGATGGCTTCTGAGGTTAGGTCATAAAAGATATTGTGGCTTCTGTCTGTGCCCTCATGCATTGGTCACTCTGGAGAAAGCTAGTCACCATGTTGTGAAGAGGATACATCAGCAATCCTGTGGAAAAATCCAGGTGGTGAGGAACTGAGACCTCCTGCCAACAGCCAGAGCCATCTTGTCAGCTATGTGAGTCAGCCACCTTGGAAGGGATCCCCCAGCCTCAAGCAAGCCTTCAGATGACTGCATCCTCAGATGACCTACGGATTGCAATCTCATGAGAGACCCCATGCCAGATCTGCGCAGTTAAGCCATTCCCAAATTCCTAGCCCACAGGAACTATGAGTTAATAAACTAAGGTTTAAACTAATCTGTCATGCTAATCAGTCAAAGAAAATAAAAGGGAAAAGAATTATTTTAGATTAAAAGAGATTAAAAGAACATGGCAACAGAAGGTAACACATAAACCTTTCTTGGATCCTGGAAGGGGCAACAGCTAAAAGAATATTTGGGGTATGATTGAGGAAATTTGGATAATATTTTTGAGTCAGTGTTAAAATTTTTGGTAGTGATAATGGTACTTTGGCTAATTGGATTAATGACTTTGTCCTTAGGAAATGCAAGCTGGAGCAGTAGTAGGGGTAAAACAACATGTCACGATGTTTTCAGTAGTTAATACTTTCAAATATAAATTTGTAAAAAGAGATAAAGTAGATGTGGTGAAGTGAATTTTGGTCAAGGTTATTTGCTTATTGTTCTGGTCTGCTGATTTTTCTATATATTTGAATATTTTTAAAATAAAAATTTGAAAGGAAATATACACACAACTTAAGCCAGTAATTATCTTCCAAGAATTTATCCTAGTGATAAAATTAAAGATAGGCACAAAGATTTAACTGCATGACTTTTTTATCATTTGTAGAGTAGTCAAAATGCAATTTTCACATGGATATTTTTGTGCTATTCTTTGCATTTTTAGGCCTCTTATAAATAAGCCCTAAAATTTAAAAATTCAATTATCTACTATCTAAATATTCAACCAATAAAAGAATCATTAAGTTACATCAATACTATGGAATAGTAATGATTCCAGCATCAAAATAGTATGGAATACAGAACTAATATGGAATAGTAGTAATTCCAGCATAGAAAATGATGTTGAGTATGAATAGCTATTTATATTTTAAGACATCTATTATCAAGTGAATAAAAGGCACATAAAAATCATCAGGGATAGTATGATCTTATTTTTAGAAAATGTATGTATAGAAAAACATCTGGAAGGATAATTTCACAAGAGATTCCACCGGGAACTATCTCTGGGTCAAAGAATAATGGATATTTTTTCCTTTTGTTTACTCATCTGCATTTAAAAATTTTTTTCAATGAATATGCAGTGACCTTTTTAGAAGTAAAAAAAATGCTATTCTCGATTTTAAAATGCGGGGATGCTATTATGTTTTGGTGTCATAGACTTGTATGCAAATTTGCTGGTACCTTCCCACCAACCAGGTTAACCTCTTTCATGTAGAAAACACGAATGATAGAGACAAAGTAAATCTTAGCGAGGTTGCAAAGAAAGATCTTTCCCCACTGTTTCCCAACAACTTAACATCTGGGTGAATCCTAACCAATCCTAATGAATAGGATTTCTTCTCTGTAGTGAATTGGTACAGTCCAATCCGAAGGTGACCCTTTAGTCCTTCATGTGCTCTTGCCCCAGACACTGCTGTGTCCGAGGCCTCCCTTGGTGATTCCCTATCCAGACTCACCCATGCCCCTGTTCTCGTGCTTTCTGTGGCTGCTCCAGGAAGGCCGTGCTGGTGGCCTTCTTTCTGCTTCCCCTCACTGGGACCACTGTGATTCCGGGCGCTCCTCCTGGTCTTGCCCACTGCCTTTGCCAGGACCACTGGCCTTCACGGCTGCTACCTCCTCTCCCAAAGATGACAGGGCCCTCTCTCCTCTCTTTCTGCTTTTCCCAGAAAGGAAAAGGAAAACCCACCCTTTCCCCAAGGCTCATCCTCATACCTGGATCTTGCTGGCTACTTCACAGCTTTTAACCTCAGAAGCTGAGAAAAGAAGAACTCTGAGTCACGTCTTCCAGTCCCCATGCAGAGACACACATGGGCTGGGTGGTGGGCTGGGGACACCTAAACCTTTTGCCTCTCAGAAACTGAAGTGTTCCTCTCTTTGGCTGATTCTTTTTTTTTTTTTTTTTTTGGTTATGACTTTTTTATTTATTTATTTTTAAAATTTTTTTCTTTTTTATTTCAGCATATTATGGGGGTACAAATGTTTAGGTTATGTATATTGCCCTTGCCCCACCCAAGTCAGAGCTTCAAGCGTGTCCATCCTCCAGACGGTGTGCATCGCACCCATTATGTGTATATATACCCATACCCTCCTCCCCGCTCCCATCTGCCCGACACCCGATGAATGTTATTGCTGTATGTGCACTTAAGTGTTTATCAGTTTGTACCAACTTGATGGTGAGTACATGTGGTGCTTATTTTTCCATTCTTGGGATACTTCACCTAGTAGAATGGGCACCAGCTGTATCCAAGATAATACAAGAGGTGCTAGATCACCATTGTTTTTTGTGGCTGAATAAAACTCCATGGTATACATATATCACATTTTATCAATCCACTCATGTATTGATGGGCGCTTGGGTTGTTTCCACATCTTTGCAATTGTGAATTGTGCTACTATAAACATTCTAGTGCAGATGTCTTTTTTATAGAATGTCTTTTGTTCTTTTGGGTAGATGCCCAGTAATGGGATTGCTGGATCAAATGGTAGTTCTACTTGTAGCTCTTTGAGTTATATCCATATTACTTTCCACAGAGGTTGTACTACTTTGCAGTCCCACCAGCAGTGTATGAGTGTTCCTATCTCTCCGCATCCATGCCAACATTTACTGTTTTGGCACTTTTTGATAAAGGCCATTCTCACTGGAGATAAGTGGTATCTCTTTGGCTAATTCACAGCCTACTCCACAGGGGAGCTTGCTTTTCCATTCTCAGTTGTGGCCTAAGGTTCCAGTCTCTGAGGGTCCTTGCAGATTCCCTGAGGTCAGCAGCCCTGACCTCCTGTGTGTAGTTCAGGCATGGGGGCTTAAGAGCTTTCAAATTGCCTTCACATACACTTTCATATTTGATTGTCACAAGTCCTGAGGGCTCAGGCATTCCCATTTGGGAGAGGAGTCACTGGGTGCAGCAGGTGAGGGATGGAGATGGGCCTCTGCTCTGGGGAGGCTGCTGGTGTGGGAGGTGGATGGGCCTTCCAGATAGACCTCGGTGCAAATCCTGACTTCGCCATTTATTAACCATGTGCCATGGCAAGGTATTTAATTTCTCTGAGTGTCATAGTTTATCAGTAAAATGGAGATAAAAATAGCCAATTATTGGATTATGATGATGAAGATGAATGTACTTGAAAATAGTAGGTGCTCAATACATTTTAGTTTTCTCCTCTGAGTCAGAGTTCTTCTGGCTATACTGTGCAGTTTCTCTTAAGAGAAACACTCCAGCCTTTTCAAGCCTGGGGAATAACACTTTCATTTTTGATGAGGGGGGTAAATGACAGAAAAGCTCATTGTGGTTAGTCACAGTTTGAGTTCCTATGAGGGGCTCCTGAATTCTGGCATGAGCCTGCGATGCTGTAACTTGCTCACAGCAGAAGTTGCCTGGAAGCCAGGGCCCCAGCTGTTTGGAGCAGCCACCAGGCTGCAGGGTGTGGAGAGCAGCGACCAGGTGGGCTTTGAGGCAGAGGCAGGCTTGCCATTTACCAGGCAACCAATGAAGTCAGAAAGGATCCAACAGACTTTCTATCCCATTCGGGTCCCAGGAATACCATTAGCACCAGCATTAAGTTGCTGTGCATTGGCGGTGATTATTTCCCAAGGTGAATTCAGGGAGACTGTTAGCTCTGCATTTTGAAGCTGGGGGCAGGGGGCATCTGTGGGGAGGCATTTAAGCTGTGCTACCTGTGGGATGGGCAGATGTCAAGGTGGGCCTTGCCGCCTTGCAAACCGACAGACCCACTGAGGTTTGCCTTGTCTCACTTCCTGGGTGGTGAGGGCTTGGAGCATGCTGTTGGCTGTGCTTGCCCTGACCCAGGCCTGGGTTCTACTTATCTATGATAATAGGGCATGGGGTGGAAAAGCAATGGCCAGAGGTAGCTTTCTGGGTCAGATGCGGGGTTCTGGGTCAGAGCCAAGGTGACAGTCTGAGACTAAGACATAAATCAAATGAGAACAGATGAGTCACAAAGCAAGCAGATTGGGGATTCCGGAGAACCTACGTGTAATGATATCCCAGTGAATGGAAGGAAGATGAGCTTGGAGGGACTGAGCCACCATTAAGGGAAGAGCAGGAACTTTTTTTTTTTAACTTTGAATTTTTAGCTTTTTTAAATTTCAGAATATTATGGGGCAACAAACATTTTGGTTACATATATTGCTTTTGTGCCACCCAAGCCAGAGCTACAACTGTGCCCATCACCCAGACAGTGTGCTCTATTAGTTTAGGAACTTTTTAAGAGATGTCTGTGGCCACTGGAGTGGTTGAGCCATCACAAGCTAAGGGGGCCAACAACACAGCATGGTTTATCTTTATGTTCCCACTGTGGTGCCTGACACATGATAGCTACTCACCAAACCCTGTTGAGTGAGTGGATTAGTTTAGTGGGGCCAAAAAATAACGGCCAACTGTCATTAATCTTTCCAGATAAGATTTTTTTTAAATTTTTGTTTATTTATTTTTTTAATTTCAGAATATTGCAGGAGTACGAATGTTTTGGTTACATGGATTGCTTTTGTACAGCTTAAGTCAAAGTATAAGTGTGCCCATCACCCAGATAGTGTACGTTATATATGTTAGGTGTGATTTCACCCATCCCCGCTTCCTCCCTCCCACCTGCTTGATTTCCATTGAATTTTACTTCCATATGTGCTCATGAGTGCTGATCGGTTAATTCCAATTTAATGATGAGTACATGTAGTGTTTGTTTTTCCATTCTTGCCATACTTAACTTAGGAGAATGGTCTCCAGTTCCATCCAGATTCTTACAAAAGGTATTAATTCATCATTTTTTTAATGACTGACAAACAAAAATTGTATATATTTATGGTGTTATAACTTGATGTTTTGATAACATGTATACAATGTGGAATGGCTAAATATAGTTAATTAACACAAGCATTGCCTTGCATATTTATCATATTTTTTGGTGAAAACACTTAAAATCTACTCATTTAGCAATTTTCCAGTATATAACATATTTTTATTAATTATAGTCCAGATAAAATATTAATCCAAAATATCTCTAGTCCTCACCAACAGTAAGTTCTATGTCTGATCTCTAAGGAGGGCCAGAGGTTTCCTGGGATGTGCTCAAGGGAGTGAAGAAGTGGGTTTGGGGAAAACAGGATAAGAGATATGCAATTTAGCAAATGCTTTCCAGTTTCTGCAGTGGGGACTGTAAACCAGTGGGGTAGGATCTATGTGCTCCACCATTGGAACATTGCCCCACAGAGACTGCTAGGAGAGAAAAATCACCAGCTTACATTGCTGGTGAGTGCAAGGTCACATGATTGACACACACATGGAGAGTTTGCTTATGGCTAAAATCAATGTTCACAGAACCTTCTTTGGCTAAAAAGTTTGGACAAAGTGAACCTGTCAGAGTTCAGTGCAGATAGATTTATAGAAAGAGCTTATTCCCTTAGCTTCTCCTCCCTGGACTTTTGCAATTTATTTTGGTTTATTTATTTTTTATTTGTTTTGACCAAATTCAAAATTATAATATAAACCATGACATGTTATTTTATTGAGTTTTATTCATCTCTCGAGCCTGCCAAATCTTTTCAGATCCTAATTATGCAGTCAGATATATTCACTATTTATTAAGTATGTACTCCATGCCAAGTACTCTGTATATTGCCTCTAATTCTCATAACAAGCCTGAAGGTGGATGTCTTAGTCTGTTTTCTGTTGTTATAACAGACTAGCACAGATGGGGTAATTTATAAAGAACAGAAGTCTATTTGGCTTATGATTCTGGAGGCTGGGAAGTCCAAGAGCATGGTGCCAGCATCTGGAGAGGCTCATCCCATGGCAGAAAGCAATCACATGGTGAGCAAGCACACAAGACAGAGAAGAAATGGGGGATAAACTTATCTTTTTATCAGGAGCCCATTCCCTGAATAATGGCATTAATCCATTCATGAGGGAGAGCCATCATGACCTAATCACCTCTTAAAGGCCCCACCTCCCAATGCCATTACATTGGCAATTAAATTTCAACATGAGTTTTGGAGGAGACATCCAAACCATAGTGGTAAGTATTATCATCATCCCCACTTTATAGGTTATGAAACTAAGGCTCGTCATTGCCCAAGGTGATATGCTAATACATAAGCAGAGGTTGAACTTGAAACTAGCAATTTTTTTTATTCCTAAACTCACGCCTTGTTTGGATTATGATAGTAGCAACTTTGAGGAGGATGCTCTCTAGTTCTTCACCCAGTTACTGATGAAAATACTGAGCCTGATACCAGGGCCTGGACCCAAGCACAAGCGTGGCCACTCAGAAGTTCTCTCTGGGTCACCTTCTTGGCTTAAGGGCAAACAGTATGAATCTCCTGGGGCTTTGCTATTAGTATAGATTTCTCCACGCTGACTATAGGGCTATCATGGTACTTCATGTAGGACTTTGCCAAAACAAAAGGACCTATGCCCTCTACCTTCCTTATCTATGGTCCAATCTAACTGTCTTATTAAGGACAGAAATTAGATTTGTCCACCAGGATGTGTTACTTAAAGAAATCATGCTGAAACCTATGGTCGTGGGTTTCAGATTTATATCCTTTACTTCTCTTTCTTATCCCCCCCCCGCCCCCAACTTTTCTGCTGTCCTCATCTTGTTTTACTAAGGATTTGAGGATTACAGGAAAAACATATAAAATAATGGTAAACCACAAATAGGCAGTATTAAGCAGGACCAAGGAGTTTTAAATCAGAATAGGAAGACTGACCAGGGGCAGAAAATAGGATCCAATTACCCAGACCATAAAGGTTTTCATGGTTGATATAGCTGAGCCTGAAGCTTTTTCATAACAACTTATAGCAAAATTCGAAGCAGTACATTACATAATTCTTATCAAAATTGGAAAAAAAGGTTCATGCTGGTTACTTGGCGGGAAAAAAGCTTTGCCTTCTATTTAGTCCTAAAAAATGTTCACATCCTATTTTATTAAGAGTACTACAATCAAATCTATATGCTCACAATCAATCCTTCCCAGAATCCTGCTTAGAATTCATCTCATCCTTACTTGTCTGATGCTTGCAAAATCTATTATACTTTCTTCCCCTTCGTGAAAGTGGAATTAATTTATCTCTGGTCTATAGTACTTTCAGTGAATTTTATGAGTCCCCAGGGAGGCTCCAGGTGCTGCTTAAAACCAAGAGGGAAACTTCATGAAAGGAAAAAAAAAGTCTTCTTACTGAAAATAATTGATGTGTGGGATATGCATTCATTCAACAAAGTTGAGCACCTACTATTCCCGGAACTGAATGATAAGCTCAAACTTTGAAGCTTACTTTGAAAAAAATTAAATTATGTTACCATGATATTTCATAGAGAAAATAATACTGTCGAAATAAGTATTTTGAGAATTCAGGCATTGGGCTGTTTATTTTGTCAGCAAATAAAAAAGAGAAAGTAGGGAATATTTATATTCTGGTGACCACAAGAGCACAGTGAAAAAGGAGCAGTGTTAGCAGACTAGGCAAGAGTGGCAAGGGTCTTACTAAAATTTAAAACATTGCATACTCTGCTTCTTTTCCGATTGTGAAATATAACAAACAAAATAGTTTGTCAAGTGTATATGTACAATTTAGAGAATAATTATAAAGCAAATACCCAGGTAACTACCACTCTAGCCAAGAAAGAGACTATTATCAACACCCTAGAAGCCCCCCGTTGTGGCCCTCCCCGGCCCAAATCTCCCCACCCCAAAGAGTTAACCACTCTCCTGGATTTTGTAATCATTGTTTCCTTTCTTTTTCATTTTGTGACCAACGTATACAACCTAAATAAAAGTGTTTAATTTTGCCGGTTGGAACCATACTGTGTATATTCTTGTATACTATTAACTTGCATGTGGCCTGGTGTATGTGTGCAATGTGTGTTGCTAGAGAATATTCCTAGGAATGGAACAGTGGGGACTTAGGGTATGTGCATCTTCAAATTTACTGAATAACGCCCATTTGTTTTCCACAGTGGTACTACTAATTTATACTCCCTACGCCGACCACTATTTGGTAGTGTAAGGTGTTTTAATTTTGCCAGTCAGGAGGCTATGTCATGTCATCTCTTTATTTGCATTTTCTTCATGCCTAATAATGTTGAGCACGTTTTCACATGTGTACTGTACGCTTTGATATCCTCTTTCACAAAGTACTTGTTGAAGAGTTTTGTCTATTTTTCTATTGGGTTGTTGTCTATTTTCTTTTATGGATTTTGTAGGAATTCACCATAAATTCTGGATTCTAGCACTTTGTCAGTTTTACGTGATCTGAACATCTTTTCCCTCCCTGTGGCTTGTCTTTTTATTCTCTTTACTGTGTGTGTGTGGTTTTTTTTTCAGGAACAGAATTTCTGTTAATTTAATGTGGTCCAATTTATCAAAAATTTATCATACTTTTCCTTTATGAATTTTTTTAATCTTTTAAAAGAATCATCCTCTAGTCTTTATAGTCTTTCCTTCCACATGGAATTGGCTTTATATATGATATGAATTAGGAGAACAATTTAATTTTTATTTATATCACTATCCAGTTTCCTCAGCACCATTTATTGCAAAGACTGATCTTGCTCCATTCATCTGTAGAGCTATTTCCATCATGTTTCAGTGCCCATATTATTATTAATATATTAATATTAATAAATATTAATATATTTATTTCAGGGCCCTGTACTCTGTTTCTGATCTATTTATCTACCCCTTCACTAGACCACATTGTCTTTACTACGGCTTTAAAATTAGCTCTATTTCTGGTAGACCAAATTCTCTACCTATTCTTGACTATTTCAGGCATTTAGTAATTTCTATAAATTCTTAGAATCATTTTATTGAATCCTATAAAAAATATTTTGGGGATTTTGATTGGAATTACAAAAATCTCTAGATAAATTTGGGAAAATTTACATATTAACAATATTGATTCTTTGAACCTATGATGTTAGTCTACTTCTTGATTTATTTAGGTCCACTTTAATTTCTTTCAGTAACATTTTATTCATTTCTCTGTAAGGTCTTAAACATATTTTATTAGATTTATTCAGGATACTTTATATTGTGGAGGTAGATAATCCCAGAAAATTCTGTTCCCCACTGTTCTTTGCAGCTAGCACAGACACATGACCTAGGCTTTACCAATCAGACTCACCCTCAGATTTTAAGGTAGAAGTGAGCAACTTGAGGAAGGTGGCCCCACGTGGAAAACATTATGCTGGTGAGGGCTGCGGCAGAATCATTCGGCTTCGGAGGGCGGCCATAAGGTTGAGTTTCAGGGCAGAATTGGCATCAGTAGGGCAATAACGGTTGAATGCATTTCTTTTTTAGACAGCTGCATGGTTCTAACCATTGTTCCTGGAAGCTTAGCATCCATGTGAGCTACCCAATATCCAGATTCAGTTCTGCTGTTTGCAAGCAATAACACTGATCCTATTGCAAATGGAATATTTTTTTAAATGTAATTTTTAAAGCATTTTCTTGCTAATATGCAGAAATATAACTCACTTTTATATATTGTTTTTTATTCAGTGACATTTCTAAATTCTTTTATTAATTTTATTTAGATTTTAAAAATAATGTGCCCTTTATCTTCAAATAATGACAATTCTATTTCTTCCTCTCCGATCCTTACACCCTTCCCTCCCCCTCTTCTTCTCCTTCTTCTCCTCGTCTTTCTCTTCCTCTTTTCTCTTCCTCTCTCCCTCATTTTTCTTTAAATATTAGATAGGATTTGCATTTGGAATCACCTGGGGATGAGTTTTCTATGTGGGAATTTTTTTGTTAATTAATTCAATTTGTTAAATGGTTTTCACTCTATTCATTTTTACATTCTTCATTAGTTTTGATATATCGCATTTCTTTTTTTTATTTTTTTATTTTATTTTTATTTTATTTTTTTTATACATCGCATTTCTTGATTCCATATCAGCTTTCAAATTTACTGCCTTAAAATTAGTAATAATATCTTCTTACTTTATTTTAACATCCATAGCATCTATAACAGTGTTCCTTTCTATTTCCTATTATTGGTTATTTGTACCTTCTCTCTGTTTTATTTTATGAACCTTGCTAGTGACATGTCAGTTTTATTGGTTTTACAAGGAATCTTTCTCTTCTATGTTTATTTTCCATTTTATTAGAATTTTTATTGCTTCCTTCTTTTAAAATTTCTTTGCTGCATGAATGCCTGGCTCTTTAATTTTTC